>CAEFZX010002906.1:0-54739 GCA_903066825.1 Alfaro cultratus | reverse complement strand
ATTTCCATTAAGCTAAAATACAATTTATTTTTTTAAAACGTTTTTTTTTTTTTTTTTTTTTTTTTTTTTTTTTTAGCAAAAGCTGAAATCTATGGTGTGTTTTTGGGTATTGCCATAAATCATTTTTCAAGGTTTTTTAATGGTTAGAATAAAGGACAACTAGAAACTGAAGCTTATTATGCTAATAGTTGTGGGTCACTACCATGTCTGATGGCATTAAACTGTTCAAACTAGTGTGGTAGCAGCAATGTCTAAGATTCTAGCTAAAAAGCTACTTTTAGATGAATTGCTGTCATTAGCATGCTATCTAACATTGACTAAATTTATTAGGTTTTTATAAAATGTTGTCATACTATCATTCTTTTAGCATGTTGACTAAGCAAATTAATTAATGCAATATGCAAGTAGCAATATATCGGCTTAAAGTATATGAAAAGCAAATCTTTACTTTTCTAAAATGCTAACATTAGCAAGAGGGCTATCACTAGTATATTGACAATGTGCTCATTCTAGCATGGAAGCTATAGATTGTAAACTAAAATGCTATTGTTACCTCAACAGATAATTGTCAGGCTGGTCAACATTGATTCACTCTATTCTGTTTAGAAACATTTGCCTTTAGGACAGCAAATAGCTTAAAAACTAATGAGAGAAAAGTTCTAAAAGTATGCAGGTTTGAAGAAGGATTGGTGTGAGAGTTGGAAGGAGTTTTGGACTTGAGGAGCATTGGGATTAGGGTTGCAAAGAGGGTCGGTAGGAGGGTTGGAAGGAGAGTTTTAACTATGGTTCAAAGGGCGGCTGGAATTAACTTTGGCAGGAGTGTTGGTAGGTATTAGGGTTGGAATTAGGGTTTCAAATGAGGGTTGGAAGAAAAGTTGGAAGGACGGTTAGAATGAGGGTTGGTATTAAGGGTGGAAAGGTTCAGTTGGCGTAGGCTTTGTGTGAATTCATACCTGGCAGGGTGATGCATCTGTCAGTCACCGTTCTTCTTTACATTCTAATTTGACTCACTTGAAGACATGCCAAAATAAATTATGCAGCAATTTTTTTTATTTTTGGACAATTTATTAAGTGCAAAGACCTATATTTAATCCCTATCATGATTATTATCATGATGTCAAGCAACTGCTTTGATAACATTTTTGAAAGACTACAGCATTTCAAAGGCCACACATTAAAACTGCTTGCCAAAAATATATTAGGCCAAAAAAATGGACTTTCATTGTTGCTGTGCAACATTTCCTTTAATTGCTATCAGAATCCATTTTGGAATATTAGATAATTATATTGCAGTGTCATGTTAATGTGTGCGTTAAGAAAATGTGCATGTGCAGCTCTACTATGAACTAAAATGACAGAATTTATTGAATTGCAAGCATCTTTGCAAGATCTGCATGTAAAATTGAATTTCAAAAGTAATTGCATTATTGCTGTACACGTCAATTATAATTTTGAGCAGTTGACAAGACTTTCATTGCCCTAATGCTCTCTGATCCATAACGAGGTCAGAGTTATGGAGACATGTTTCTTTTTGCTGTTGTTTTTATGTTCATATATACCCATGGATATGTTGTGCATTTATCTTCTCTGAATTAACCTACAAAGCTACACATTGCTTATATGTTTTAACACAGTATTGTTTTTCTGTTTTGAGAATATATTCTTACTGTTGAGTATTTTAGAGTTTTTATACTTTTTACCTTTGGGTGACTATACATGTCTCCACTTAACATAATTTGCTGCTGTGACACCTGAATTTCCCCACTTTGGACAAATAAATAACTATTCCTTGATGATGGAAAAGAAAAGACTGGTGAATAAAATGTGGATTTACTGGAACCAGTATTGCTATTGCAACATTCCTGACCTTTTTGTATAGTTTTGTAGCACTACTCTTTACTAAATCAATTTTAACATTTTTCATCTCTGTTTTAAATTTCCTAGATATTCCAACCTCTTTCCTTTATTGTGTTACTGGTTCTATTTTTGACAGGAGGTAGATATCAACTAGAAATTAAAATTCCAGAGACGTATCCATTCAATCCACCCAAGGTAAGGTTTCATTTGTTTTGCTGCGACTAATGATCTTCCTGGTGCATAAAGAAATTCTCCTCACTCTGCTCATCTGTGCATGTCTCCTTGCTTCTTTCAATACCTCAGGTGCGATTTATCACAAAGATCTGGCATCCCAATATCAGCTCAGTCACAGGTGCAATATGTCTGGACATCCTTAAAGATCAGTGGTGAGTAAATCATTGCCAAGATTTTAAGTTTTTTAATATTTTTTCAACTATGTAAGATGAGGGCTAAATAAGATAATTGTGGCTATTTCACATCTTCAACCCATTAGTTCTAGGATGCATCCTAAGTGTAAAAATATGAGTGAAGGAAACACTTTGACTAATTTTTCATGTAAAGAATCAGCATCTGTTCATAATTTTTGAAAGAGAACATGATCGGATGTACCATGTAACTTACAGCAATATAATCAATACTTGTGGCTCGCCTTTTAAGTAAACATATCCTGTGGAGAATTATGTGTTCTTGCCGAGGTTCCCATCATACATTGCAGCTCACTTTCTAACACGGGTGGAGTAAATAAAAACCTTAAGGGAACAGATGGACTAGAGCCATGCCAACAAAATGCTTCCCATAGTGAACAGAGCGAACTGATCCCCACCATGCAGAATAACAAGACGGGGATCTGGCGTGTTTGTTTCCTCTGTGTATTAATGCATTTGCACTGCTGATTTGCTTATGCTCCTCAGATGATCTATATAATTAAATCTTGCTATTGGTAATGCCTCGATTATGGGCAGTTTTCAATATTTTGTTACTCAACCTATATTAATGGAGCTGATTCAAATGTATCATAGTTTCTGCTTCATCTTGTGTAGATTTGAATGCACCACTGGAGCTTGAACGGATGGTTAATCATACTGTTGAGTGCACTTGTGCATAAGCACTTGTTTTGTTTGTCGTTTCGGAGCTCGTTTAGTTTGTTGCTCATTGTGATGATGTTTCAGGGCAGCAGCCATGACACTGAGGACAGTCCTCTTGTCATTACAAGCCTTACTGGCAGCAGCAGAACCAGACGATCCACAGGATGCTGTGGTAGCCAATCAGGTGTGTGTATTTGTTTTTCAGTTTTATGTATGAATCTGTAGTTGCCTAAAATTCACTGTTTGATCATATTAAAACTTGAACTACCCCTTGTTTGTATTTGTACTGAAAACCTTTTCAGATTGTTTTTTCATTTATTATTTCTGTGGCTTCTTTCAGCACAAACTATTAAAACTTACCATTCGACCTTCAACTTTTTGTTTGACCTCATTACTTACTGAATGACTTGGAAATTTTTATGCTGGAATGTAAAAGAAAATAAGTTTGAGCTGCTACATCTCGTTTATCAGTTCATGTATGCAGCGCATTATTAAAGTAAGGTGTACAAAACTATAATCCAAGGATTCCTTTACTATAGTCTGGGTTTTAAATGTATTTGCTGAACTTTCATTTTTAAAGGTCTTGTTGAATTCTTTCTGACAAAGGTAAAGATATGAACTTTTCACCGGACTCTTTGGATGCGTTGGGTGTTCAAGTGTCAACTTTAATGATGATCTTATTGCCTTTTAACAGGTTTCTGGCTAAATATGTCAAGCACGCCATTGGATACAAATAGATAGACTAAAAATTTATTTGAAAATTTATTGCGAGTAAACAACACTGTAAGTGCATTTTTCAGGTATTTTTGGCTTTTTGAGCGACACATAAACTGTTTTTTTTTTTTTGCGGCATTTCTGACATTATTCATGTGCTTTCTTTTACAACATGACACTGTATTAATTAGCGTGCAATTAAATGTTAAGGACTCACAGCACCAATAATGATTCTAAGTTTACAAAAAATACAAATAATTCTTTGATGCACTTTTGAGATGTAGACATGTAGTTGTTTTATTCGGTAAAGGACATAGATTAATTTGTGATTCAGCAGTAGAGCAATTAAAATTTAAAAGAGCAGATATAATAATGCCTGCATTATTTTGAACTGAAAACTTTATCTTTTGTATATTTGAAAACTATTAGTTGCTATAAATACTATTTGACTGATGAACTGTGTCATTTATGTAAATAACTACTACACTTTGAAACTAAAGCATGATGCATTTACTTTAATAATGTGTCAATAATGTAGAAGTACTGAAGTGTTTATAAAATCTTAACTTAAAAGGACATTACAGTTGTATTGCTTAGAACATTTGCTTGCATTTTTTTTGTATGACGTAAATAACATGACATGTATCTGTTTGTAAATTTCATGAATTTGGCGGCATAAAATGATAAAGCTGACACTTTTTTCCAAACTGGTTATGATCCAAACAGACAAACAAGATGCCTTTTAGTTGTTAACAAACTGTCTGCTGAGCCCCCTTCCATAAACTCTTTTTTTTGTTTGTTTGTTCACCCCTCAGTACAAGCAGAATCCAGAGATGTTTAAACAGACAGCAAAACTCTGGTCTCACGTCTACGCAGGAGCTCCCGTCACCAGTCCGGAGTACACACGCAAAATAGACAAACTCTGTGCCATGGGCTTTGAAAAAGTGAGCATACTTTAGTAAACTTTAAGTTTCTCTCTTCACCAGTGTGTGTCATGGTGCTGCATGATGCTGCAGATTAAGACCAACCTCTGTTTTTGTCTCCAGAATGCAGTAATAGTGGCGTTGTCGTCAAAATCCTGGGACGTGGAGACGGCAACAGAGCTCCTCCTCAGTAACTGAATTTTGACACCCTTCGTGTTCCTCCTGATCCACACGTCTGTCTTCAACCGTACACACCCTCTGTCCTCCAAAGTCCTGCTGTCTGAAGGCGAATCCTGCTCGATCCTACCCTCTGTTTTTACATCGGACACGTTCCCCTTCTCCTCTCTATCCTCACCGTGTGACATCTCCTCTGTCCTGTCTGCTGTATCACACTCCAATCATCTGCTCTGACAGATCTTACCTCTGGTTTCTTTAAGGCCACCCAACATTCCACTTAGTGATACAATCAGAAATCGACATCCACTTTGAAACAAAATAGAAACCAAACCCCACCCAGATCTGTCACTCTGTCCCAGTTTTCTGGCTCTGTCCAAAAAGCGTCTGTCAGTGGCTTATCCTTGCCTATGCAGTGCATTTATTTTCATTCATGCTAACCTTTTCGTTGTAGAGGGTCAAGCCATTTAAATCAGCTTTGTTTTAGTTTTTTGCTCCCGATTCTTATTCAATAAACTTTTGGCCAGTTTTCAAAAAAAAAAGAAACAAAATCTCAGTTTTAAAAATTCTTGCTCCCAACTCATTCGGTTTAGTGTCTTTAGACTATTAAAACGAAATAAATTTTTTGACATCAACAGTGTGCAGAAAACTGAGAATATCTGGCTAATGATATATCGCAGTGTCGGTATATTTAATTTGAAGAAAAGATGATCATCAGAGTAAACCCCACTCACATTTTTGTTCTGTCACAGAGGAGTTCAGCACTGACTGTAGTACACCGTGTAGGTGGGCTTATTCTGCGTTCTTGAAAACAACTCATTAAGCGTCTTGCAGGTGTTCTCACAGTAGCCATCCTCATGCCAAGTTTCCCCCCCCCCCATCAGTCAACATCTGGCAGCTCCTGTTGGAGATTCCTCTCCTCCACTTTTGCCACATAGCTTGAAATAACTTTTCTTCATCTGGCCTTCTCCTTTTCTTTTTAAAACACTTTTATTTACGAACATGGATGCATTTGATTTCTTGTTTTTAATCTGAGAGAAAAGCAAACAAAATTGATGTTCAACTCAACCTGTGATAAGCCTAGAATTAATTGCATCAACAAATAAATGTCAATGATTCATCTGTAAATAAAAAGATTAAAGTCTGTGTAAATTAATCTGTGCTCTGCTTTTTCTTTTCTGTTGAAAATGCTATTTGTTGTCTGGTTATACAGTGCTGTGCAAAAATATTTAAACCTCAAACATTGTGTATATTCAGCCTCCTGAGTCATTACTGTGTAGAATGACTATTTGCTGCAGCTACAGAAAAAAAGTCTTTTGAATAATGTCAATCGATTTCGATTGTTTTGCACCCTTTGCAAAATGGCTCAAACTCAGGCACATCTGTACAATTTTCAAGTTTTGCTGGAAATTTTTTGGATTTAGATTTGGAATTTTGACTGTATTAGATCCTATTAATTCTAGAAGGTGAACCTCAATATCTTGAAAGTCATTGATCTGTTTATTGTGAACATATTTAAAGTATATGAGAACCTATTCTTGGCACTAATATATGCATTTCGTTAAAAAGTTAACCATAACAGGATTTATTTATGCTCAAGGCAACTTTGGTTTATACGTTTAATTGCTTCTGCATGCATTTGAATAAAGAACAAGGCTGATGCTCTACATTAACTCAGGGATTCAACCTGCAGGGGTTTACTTTGCAGTAAAAATGGTGCAAACCCCTCAATTTAAAAAAAAAAAAAAACATCCAGTGGCTAAGCATATCCTAAATTGTGTGGAGTCATAAAATTGCTTTTGCATTCAGCTCATGTACAGTAAACTTTTTAAGAACTTCAAGAACGTTTGTGAGCTGTATCCAGTTTTCAGGTTTTTGCCTTTCTTTTATTGGAAACTGAAAGTAGATACAACAAATGACTTGTTTAATACCAACTTGTGCCTCTGAATCCATCCACAAATCCTGCTAGTTAAATGAAAAGTTTTCACCTTGGACCAAATAATCACACTACAAAGTGATGAGATGTTTGGATTTAATTTTACTGCTCTGCAAAATTCATCCACCCCCAGGCGATTTCTTCTGTTGCATCCTAGATGTAGTCATCTCATGAGTTCACAAAATTCAGCTTTAAGGCTCAATATTGCTATGTTGTAAAATTTGAAGTTAACTGTATTGCAACACTTACTTTTGAATTCATCCTGTCGATAAAAAAATCTATAGAATTTTATATACACTGATCATGGTTGCATTGAATTCATTGTTAATCATTTTATTTATTTTTTTCATTTTATTTTTTTTTTTTTTAAGGCGAGAATGATTTTCTTTGTTTTTTTACTCTATTTTTAAATTTATTGTGGATTCTTTCCAGTGACTGCAGGATCCAAATTATACCTGCAGGCTCAAGAATTCATACTGTGCAGATGGAATTATAAAGAAGAAACACTATCTCTAAACTCTTTAACGTCTGTTCAAATCAACATCTATGCTGGTAAAACTTGAAGATTGGGTGTTCCAACAGGGCAGTGATCCCTGACATATATGGCTGTCAGTTTCATCCATATATGACATTTATGATGGCCTCAGAAAAGAAGTGCTGCTGCAAATGACTCTTAAAACAGTCTTTCCGATAAATTTGAGATCTAAATTGTATAACCTTATGATGAAGGCCCTGGAAAACAATTATACCAAATGAGATCCTTTTTTCACATTTCTCGCCCTTTTTTCTTGCAGGGTTTTATAATGTTGCATGCGCGGAGCGGTGGCCCAGCTGGGTATACAGCATAGTTGAAAGGAGAAAAAATTCTGTATGTGTAGTGAGGTGATGATTCGTGGGCATCCTGTTTCCCTCGCTCTGCTGCTGCTATGTGATAGCCAGAGTTTGTTTCCCTGTCCCCGTCAGCCAGACATGCTGCCTCCCCCGCCAAGCAGTGAGAGCTGCAGGGACGGCCAGATGAAACGGTGCCCTGCTATCTACAACTGAGTTCAACTGGGGTTGAACGGGCATCATGTAAGACTTTTAGGGGAAGGAAGCTGTTGGATTTCTTCTTTAAGTTACCTTAACTTAGATCTGAGAGATATCTAAAGATGTTCAGGATGATCCAAGTAATCTGTTTGACAGTGCTGCTCCCTGAAGGTGAGTTGGGAACATTGTGTTTTTCTCCTACACATTTGGCTTTTCTTATTTTAGTTTTATTGTTTTAGTAGTTTTTTATAATTAAATAGGTATAGTTTAATAGGTGCATATTGCCTTTATACTATTTGTTTCAATAATATGTTGTTGAAAATACAATTTGAATATAGAAGTTGGCAACAATAAAAAATAAATTTTCCAGCATTATGAAATGATAACAACCCATGATCTACAGCTTGGAAAATAGACAATTGTAATCTCATCTAAACCAGAACTTTGTCTTATTTTGCCCCTTCAGTGGTTTACTGCGCTCAAGGCCACTATGCCCAGAAGCTCCTGAACGACCTGATGGAGAATTACTCCAGTGCCCTGCGGCCTGTGGAGGACACAGACAGAGCGCTCAATGTTACCTTACAGATCACCCTCTCTCAGATCAAAGACATGGTGGGTACTGGGTTACAAGCCCGTCTCATAATGTACACTAAAATGCCACATATTCAGAGTCGGGTAATAACTAATTGCATTAACTCACATTTACTTGAGTTACTTTTTTGGGGGAAAAAAAACAATGTACTTTAAGGGGTATTTTTATTGTGCTGCAGTGGGACAGTTAAGTCAAGGATTGAGGCCTCTGTTCAAAAGTTGCAGGCTTTATTCCTGTGCTGCCGCTGAACCCTATGCTGCACTTTTTGCTTTTTCTTGAAATTTTATTGTGAAGTACACATTTCTGGATACTTTACCCACTGTGAGCAACTTAATTGAATGAATAACAAGCTTGGTCAATCCAAAAGTTCAGGACACATGTCCAGATTTTCTTAAAGTTTCATAAGTTTTATATGGAAAGTTTAATAAATTTTGCTTTATTCCAAATAAAGCAAAATTTATTTTGAATTTTTTTTAATTTTTTTACTTGATTTTGTAATTTTGTTATTTTTATTTTTGCCCTTAAAATACCAATATTTCCACATAACTTTATGTTTTGGTCCATCTGGTTATTATGTAGTTTTTAAATCTTAAATGATTGATGTTTTTATCAGTTACTCAGCCTTTTTACCCAATGCTTTTTAGTCTTACTTGATTAACTTCTTGGATGGCTACTTTTTCTTTTACTTGAGTAAAAATATTTTGAAGTTGTGCTGCTCTTACTTGAGTACAATTTTTGGCAGCTCTGCCTGCCTTTGCACATATTAAAGCTTTCAACATATTAAACGTTTTCACTCTGAAGCAAGTAAAGTGTTTTAAAATCCCAAATGATCTATCTTCAAACTTAGCTTTGCATTCAAAATGTGATTGTGTTAAGTGATGATTCTGGGCTGAATGCTTTTCAGTAGCATGACAAAATAACAATGCCAGGATATTAGTCACATTGCTGTAAAACATAATAGTCCTGATTAAGTTAATTTTTTAAAACCAGGGAAAACACATTGAGCTGAGATGAATCACATGAAAATAAAACGGATTATTTGTGCTGAGTGTTCCAGAGTGTGAGTTTTCCCTGAATTATTGTCACTGCATTGATGCAGCAGATCCCTTGGAGCTTTAACCACTGGTGGTAATAAATGAGAGGTAGACCTGTAATTGTTAAAACCTCCCTGTATGGGCTACTTGTGTACAAACTGGTTCAGATTCCCGTTCAGGTTCAGTGATGTGTCACCCCTCAGTGAATCACCAGCTGAATTGTGGATGCGTTTAGAGAGACTGCGCACCACCTTAATGTAATCTATCTACCAAGCTGTGTGTTGCTGTTGGCTTGTTATATCAGAGTACACATGAAAAAGAGCTGTGCAAAACTCTGAGTGAGGGTGTTTTGTTACTCGATGCGGCTCTCTGTTCTTTGCTTATGGGCCCTCTTTCACCTGATATTGATAGATGACTCTGGACTTCTGTTGTCTTGAACATTTCAGTGTCTCTTGCCAAGCTGTGTTGATGAGCATCAAGGAAAGAAATTAAGGGCTCATGTCTTTTTGCAGGATGTTTAGGGCACTTCTATTCTTGATTATGATGTTCTTTGAATCAAAATAGATTACAGCAAGCATATCAGAATCTACAGCAGGCTGCTGCAGGGAATGTAATCCAAGTCCTGCCCTGACAGCCCCCAGACCATAAAGTATTAATGCCCTTGAATTTGTGAAAGTGGAAGCAAAAATTTGCTTAGCTTTCATTGCTTCTTATAAGTATAAAATCCGCAACATATGGATTGAATTTGTATACAATCTTTCTAACTCTGATACTCTATTCCTGAGTCAACACTTTGCAAATAAAATCCCCTTTATTGCAATTTATAACTGTTTTAAGGTTTGTCTCTATCAGCTTTGCAAACTAAACAGGAGTCAGACTGGATGAAGAGAATATGAGCATAGATTTTTAAGTCTCTCCATTCATTATCAGCTGGATTTAGGTGTGGACTTTGACTGGGCCATTCCAACACATGAATCTGCTTATCTAAGCCACTCTGGCTGTTCAGGGTCGCTGTCCTGCTGGAAGGTGAAACTTCACCCCAGTCTCAAGTCTTTTAGAGACATTTAGCTTAATCTTCAAATCAAAATGAGCAGATCTTTATTATTATTACTTTATGATAATTTTTCCACAGTTGGTCTTTATCAGGTTTAAAAATACTGGGTTACAAGCCCATCTCATAACGTACACTAAAATGCCCTTAACAACAAACGCACAATAGACAGACAGACAGCAGTCTTCAAAAAGGATTTACCCACCTGATTTGTGCATCATTGCAGCTCCTCCAGAGTTACCATGCTCCTCTCTGCTGATCCTTTCATTAATTCTCTCCATGGCCTGGCCTGTCAGTTTAGGGGACAAGCTTGTCTCAGTTGGTTTGCAATTATAAGACGCACTTTACACTTTTGAATAATGGATTGACTAGTTCTTTTTGAGATGTTCAAAATGTGTGGTATTGCTTTATAGCTTAAGGTTGCTTTGTACTTCTCCACAGCTTTATTTCTGATCTGTCTGTTGTGTTCCTTGGTCTTAATGACACAGTTTTTTCACTAATGTTCTCTAACATCCACTTCCATGTGAAGACAGAATGAAAGATTCTGTCCACTGAGATTAGATATAACTTATTACACAGATATTAGATCTAACTTTAAATATTTCGCTCTCCCCATGTGCTTTTTCACTGTGAGTGTTTTTAAATAGCTTTTCTCATCTTTGTGCCTTTGTGTGTGTGAAGGATGAGAGGAACCAGGTGCTGATTGCCTACCTGTGGATTAGGCAGACGTGGCACGATGCCTACCTGAGATGGAACACAGAAGACTACGATGGTCTGGACGTCATCCACATACCCAGCAGTCTGGTGTGGCGGCCCGACCTCGTCCTCTATAACAAGTACGCCAGTACGTCGTCCAACGCAAAGACATGTTCACACCAGATATCCATCTGAGAAAAATTGTGAAAATGTTCTTGGTGGCCTGTTTGGATGAAAAATCATCAAAATTACACATTGAATGCATCATCTATTTTTAGTTATTTTGTTTTCTTTCTACCTTCAGAGCTGATGATGATTTCTCAGGACCAATGGACACCAACGTCAGGCTGCGCTACAACGGAGAAATAACTTGGGATGCTCCTGCCATCACTAAGAGCTCCTGTGTTGTGGACGTCTCTTATTTTCCCTTTGACAGCCAGGAATGTAATCTCACCTTCGGTTCGTGGACGTACAATGGCAACCAGGTAAAGAAATATAGGGATTTTGTGTGGGATTTATTTTCTGTAGTGACACATTTGTAGATATTTATTTTCTCAAATTTCAGTGCACCACTTCTGCTTTGTCATCCATCTCTCCACTTCCAGGTGGATATCATTATGGGGATGGATAGCGGTGACCTCTCTGATTTTGTGGAAAATGTGGAGTGGGAATGCCATGGGATGCCGGCCACGAAGAACGTGATAATGTACGGCTGCTGTTCCGATCCGTACCCAGACATCACCTACACTGTGCTCCTGCAGCGCCGCTCCTCCTTCTACATCTTTAACCTCCTCCTGCCATGCTTCCTGATCTCCTTCTTGGCTCCTCTGGGATTCTACTTGCCTGCAGACTCTGGGGAGAAGGTTTCCCTTGGGGTGACGGTTCTCTTGGCTCTCACTGTGTTCCAGCTCATGGTGGCTGAGAGCATGCCACCATCAGAAAGTGTGCCTCTCATAGGTGAGAGTATATTTTTATTGTTGTGTGCACTGAATAAAGTATCTTTCTGTTCATGTTTGTACTTGTTCCACAGGGAAGTACTACATCGCCACCATGACCATGGTCACAGCCTCCACAGCGCTCACCATTTTCATTATGAACATTCACTTCTGTGGCGTAGAGGCCAAACCAGTCCCACACTGGGCCAAAGTGCTTATCATTGACTACATGTCCAAGATTTTCTTTGTATACGAAGTGGGCGAGAACTGTGCTTCTGGCTCTTCTTCTTCATCTTCTCACTACCTCCAGGATGACTTTTGCCACCCACAGGTTAACTCTCACATTCATGCGAATGGAAAACCCCGGGGTCCCAGCAGCCAAGAAGACCAGCAGCACCACAGATACCCCCGGCCCCAACCCTCCAAGCAGCAGCAGCAGCACAGAGTGAAAGTGCAGCACCACATTACAAGAGAAGAGAGCAGCCATCTCTCCAGAACCGCACCTGGAAGGTATGAAGGCTCCAATGGTAAAATCACAATGAGCGACTGCTGCATGGAAGACCAGAAGCCTTCAGGTCTTCTGGAAGACCAAAAGTTTCCATGCTGTCCTGAAGACAAAAAGCCTCCACCTCAGGGTCCCACCGTCACCTTTGGCCCCTGTGTGTTTTGCAGCTTTGGCAGCGGGTTTCCTAACGTGGACACCAAGCTGGTCCGCAACGTGGAGTACATTGCTAATTGTTTCCGAGAGCAGAGGGCCACATGTGCCAAGGGGGCAGAGTGGAAGAAAATTGCTAAGGTGATGGACAGGTTCTTTATGTGGATTTTCTTCGTCATGGTCTTCCTTATGAGCATTCTTGTAATTGGCAAGGCGAAATGACCAACCAGTGTGGCTGGAAATCTGACCCAATAAATGCTCTGTGGTCTGATGCAAACTGATGATAAGACCATATCATGGTAAACATTTGCTGTTATAAATGTGTGGGAGTTGATTTATAGGGGTGGAATATTGATGAAAAAGATAGAAAATTTTGGGTAAGCATTTTAGACTTACCCAAGGTTTCTAAAATTTCCATTTTGCAATTCAAGACTCAAATTGTCAGATATCTCTGATCATTACAAATGTTTTATGTGATTTGATCTGTTTTTCCTCACAGTGTTTATGTTTGGTATCCTTTTTTTTTTTTTTATATCTTTCTGTCTTGAAATAAGGCTTTTGGTTAATTTCTGCCCAGGTAACTTCTTGCAACTGCTCTGGTTTAAGAGTGGCTCACACAGGAGATGTGACCTCGTTGTAACTCAGGTTTTATTCCTGGCTCTTGAGTCTCTGGCCACAACCATGACTTGTTAACCGTCCAGAGGTTTTTATTCAGGATGGTTTCATGAGCCTGTCAGTGCTATTATTATCACTGATACGTTCGGCTTTTCTGCTATATTTATCCTTCCACTCAACTTTCCATGATACAAACTGTGAACATCTGATTTAGTAAGGAATAAAACTTTTAGCTCTCTACTGGACAACTATCAAGTTGTCAGGGTTTTTATGACTGTGATTCCTATAACATGATATTTCTGCATCAAAAAATCACATTAAAATTTGTAACATTAAAATTTTCTGGGTGACAAAATTTTGAGTTTTTGTTCAGCTGTAAAAAAAAAATGATCAAAATTAACAGAAATAAAAGGTTGAAGCAAAAAGGAAACTCTTCAGGGGATCCCAAATAAAATTTTCAGTTCACTTTGCTGTTGCAACTATATAATTATATCCATCTCTGAATTCTGTAATCTGAAGCTCTTTGTTGCAAATAAACTTTCAACATCTTATTAATTTGAGGTAAGGTTTTTCAGCTTATGTTAGGATCACTGCTTAATTTTCTCATTGTCTCGAAACATCAAAGCCCTGTTTTCTGAGATTATGGGATGATTTTTTTTAATTTTAATCCAGAAAGCATGATGGTGACGCTGGCAGGTGGATGAAAACATAAATTTCTGTCCTAGATTACCTCTGAGTGTCACAGTAGTGATACTGAGGGAAGAAGCCACACATTTTGAGACATTAATCAGCTTTCAATCTTCTAAGCGAATTTTAGTCGTTCTCAGTTTCAATATATCTATGTTGGTACAAATCTATTTTTTAAACTGTCTTTCATTGTCAATGCATATCCAGATTTGGAAAAAAAAAAAGACTTTTTAGAACATCTGTTTAGTGCATATTAAATGTATTAAATTCTTTGCTATTCTTCTCCAGCTTCACAATATATTGATATATTCCTTTAGTCTTATTGATAATTTATTTTCCCAAGCAATAGAATCCACACATGTAGCATGCTTTTTGCCATGGAGTGTCTGGGTCGACACAATCATAGTTTCGATTTGAATGTTCGTCTTCATCTGATCACTGACTGAACACATGTGGGTGGATCTGCTGTCAAGTTAAAATATGGCCAGCGGAGACGGCACATGTCTTATTAACAACTCTGAAATCAGATGCCTCAGGGCTACGAGGTGCTGCGGATCCACAGAATCATTTTTCTGTTCAAATTATCCAGTGAATAGTTAATGAGCAAGCTTTGTTTGCTGCTCTGCCAGCACAGCAGTGAGGACGTAAGGCAATAGGGAGCATCAATTATGCAACACAAAGTGTACACTCTTACACCCCTTTCCTTTAAATCCACCCCAGCCCCCACCTTAAACTTTGTAAGTCCTCTAAATGTGTTGCCGTTAGTGTGTGTATGCAAACTTGAATCCAAGGCAGGACAAGGATAAAAATAAAGGGCTTGAGGGCAGAAGGAATGATGGGATGTTGAAATAGCTTGATAAAGAACAGGAGGTTTTAAAAGTTTGGAGGCACCAGACCAAAGCTTAACACAGCTACAGTACTTTTAATTTGTATTCTCCTGCTGTTTTTTTTTTTTTTCATAAAATGTATTTTCTGTGTGTTTTAAATATGTTTCCCTTGGCTTCAGTGGTCCAAAGAGCATTTGCTCCAGAACTCTTGTGGTTTATAACTTTGTAACCATAAGCCATGATGTCCACTTTTTAAAAGAGGCTTTCTGCTGGCAATCATACAAGTAGATTTGTCCAGGATTTTTTCGAATTATATTTTTATGAACTTCAACAGTTTAAATGCTAATTTTAATGCTTTAACTCCCAGCAACAGGAAATGCAACGAAAAGCAAAACAAGCTCCTAGTTATTCCAAAGGAAGGAAAATATCAACTGCTCTCATTTGAGATTTTGCCACAATAGCCAAACCCTACAGTAGAGGGCGCTCATTTTTCAGGCATTACTCTCTTGCCCTGAGGTCTACTGCAAGAAGCTTGACATGGCACCATAGGAGCATCAGATTTTCAAATAGTTCCCAATGCCGTTTTATCTTCTAAATTGGCCCATTCATGCCATTTTATTATTGAGAGGCAAAAATGAAAATGGTAATTGTCTGTTCACCACTCCCCAAAGAAGTAAAATGAGGGCAAATCACATCACATCATCCACTCAAAAGTTTCACAAAAACTCTAAAAGCTACAAATGAAAACTGAGTTCATGTGTAACACGCTTTGGGAGCAGGCAGTTTGCTGTTTTATTGTATTTCCACTGAGGGTATTTCCCTGCAGTAGTCTGCATGCAGAAATGGGAAGAAGCTGTTTGTTTGATTCATCCAGTCCCACAATGTGATTACTGTGCTGAGCTGGAGTGTAAGCTATGTAATCTGAGCAAGCAAAGCAGCTAGGTCACTGAGGAAATGACTGGTGGGATGAATGTTCACAGCTTTATCATGTCTTTATGTTTAGGTTTATACTGCATAGTGGCATCACTGGGATGATATTTTACCTTAAAACGCCAAAGCATACAATTTGTGATGAAAATATTTCCAGGAGCTCTACTTCTTTAATTAAGTACTGTAGATTATTTCCTACATTTGCTATAGTGGGTAAATATGTTACTAAAAATATCGTACACTTTCGCTATAAAAATGTGTGGAATATGATGTGTCTGTTTTTTCTACATTTGAGGAGAGATTCGACTAATTCTAGTAGAGATTATATCATTTAGATGTTGAGTCCTATAACTAAAAGAGGAGAAATGCAATGAGATAGCAAGAAGAATATGTACCTATGTTGTTTTTGACAAAACACACAAACAAAACATCATTCTTGTTTTCACATACTTTGTGAAAACAAGAATGCTGTCTGCTGTTTTATAGCATAAAAAGACAGGACACAACTCAGCTAGTGTGCTACAACTTATAATAACTGAAGCCATGCAAAATGAAACATCATTAAGAATCAAAATCCTTTGAAACTACTGTGAAAGTCTGGAGTTAATATGAAAAGGAAAATGCTATATGTCTTTTCTCAAAATCCCATTGACATAAAAATCAACATGTGAAAGAGCAGATAGCGATGCAAACAGAGCATCTTTTGAGTCTTATCTTTTATCTAACAGCTCACCTGTAGGGCACACTGCAGTAAACCAGTGCCCAGGCTGCCAGAAATGATCAAATTCACAGTTACTGTCTAGTTTTTCAGTAAATGTATGTGCATGGACTAAGGCGATATCTTTATGCTGCTTAAGTTTGTAGATGCTCAGCTCTGTTCTGCATGTCCTATTGTTGTCCTTGTGGTGCTCCAGGGGATTCGTGCTCGGGGGTGGGAGGGTCTTTGGATCTGTCTCCCTCAGGTGTCTGCAGTTGGAAGCACTTAGTCTGCAGTGTGTTTAATTTTTGACAAAAATTCTTGACATATGTTTGTATAAAAATGATCTTCATTTTGTGCATTCTGTGTGTTCTGGGTATGAGGGGACTAACAATGCTCTTATTACTTCTTCTATTGATTTAGTTAGACACCCCAGTTTGCAAGTTCAACCTATTTGATTCCTAACAGAATGAATCACCATTTCAAATGATAATTAATTGCTTTGCTGCAGTTATTTGACAGGCTGAATTGAATGTGGATAGATTGATGAAGGGCATGTGGAAGGGACAAAAAAAATGCTTGACTGACCAGGGGGAAATGTGTGAAGCTACAAATCAATTTTGCCCATAATCTCTTTACTGGCATTAGGGTGGGGTCTGGGTGACTGAAGTCACAGGGGTGTGTAATCATCATGTTGATAAGGGGAGGGAAGTGAGCCAACTGCCACTGCAGGAGGAGAGGAAATCGATTTGACGTGATGTCAGTGGATAGAGAGGTCAGGTAGCAGGAACACCCTCATAGGCATGAAGGTTTTCTTTCACACTTGAAATTCATCCACTGAACTCGGATTAACTTGATCTACTTATCCCTCAGTTTATGCAGATCACATACAGTATTCCTCATTACCTGCTCCATAAAATCTTGTCATAGTGGATGGACTTTATCAGAATTGTAAGCTAAACAAAAGGGAACTTTCCCTTAATCCTTCAGCATGTTTGAGAATATCATATTTGAGAATATATATATTTTGTCATCAGGATTTTCTATTTTACTCTTTGAAATAAAAGCCTGTTAAACTCAAGACTGGTTTATTAGTGTGCTTGTTAAATTAATTACCTTGCAAAACTCAGTTCCAAAAAAAAAAGTTGACTTTTGTCGTTGAAAAGAGCTTTGAAATGTTACAGTGGACCATTTGTATGTAGTGGAATTAAGATGCCTAAGTCCAAAACCTTCTAAAATCAGTCTGAAGAGTGAACATATTTTTATTATCACCAATTAAGTAAAAGAAAACAAAAGCAAACACCTAACAACAGAAGATAGATTTGATTCTGAAATAATTTAGTCATTAAAACTCCTTAAAAGTCTAAAAGTTGCAGAGAGTTTAGCACCTGACAACAGCCTCAAAAGAACAAAATGGAGTACCTTCGTTGGAATGTGCCAGATTTGATCTGGACACATGGAGTCCTGAAACCTATCTCTCTGCTTGGACGATGTTCGGCACAAACAGCCATCCAATCAGAGAGTAGAAAAGCTAGACATGGGAAGCAGTCCTGGTCCTGGTGGCACATGGTGTTGGCTTTGTGAACGGTCCCCAACACTGGACTATAATAGAAACAGACACTCATTTTTCTCTATTTACACTATAGAGAGAGAAAAAATAATGGCTCTATTTTTCTGTTTCTATTATGAATAGTGTTCTATTATGAAACAGAAAAATAGTGTTGGAGAAACTTCACACAATCTAAATAGTCTAGAGGCATGCTCAGTGGATGGTGATCTTTCTTCAACCCATTTGCTCAAACTTTAAGAATTTCATGGTTGATTAGTCAGGAAGGATGTGACTTAATCAACCAGATGTGGATTTATAAAATGTGTAAGGTTCACATTTACCAACCAGGAATAAAAGTAGCTCACGGTAATCTCAAGTAGGTATGTGATCGCTTAATTTTAACAAAGAGCATCCAGATTCATAGCTTGAGACAGTGAGTGAGCAGCATTTCAAGTTAAACTTAAATCTTAATTATTTAAAACATTCTTGAATTTCTAAACAAAATATAATAAAAAAATAAATAAATAAATACAAGTGTTTTAAAACTATCCTATTAAAATACTTTTTTCTCATTCACAAAAGAAACTTATTTATTCTGTCAGCCATTCAGATAAACAGCTTGACAATAACAACCTAGCCAGGTTGAATTCTTCTCATGATTTCTGATTCTGGGCCACCACAAACACGGATGGTTGTTTGCTTTGAATGGACATTTGCATGACCTGGAAGTTATGTAGGTTCACATTCACATCTGAGGTATGCAAGAAGTTTTGTTTTTTTGTTTCACACAATTCTGAATTCATCTGGAAAAATTTAAATTGATATTACAAACCATTTTTGAGAGATTTTTAACTAGTGTTTTTTTGTAAATTTATTATATGTAATTTTGTTATAGGAACAACTTAAAATGCATTTTCTGCCTGATGGGTTATATTTATTTATTATGTTTTCTGTTTGGTCACACATTATTTTAAAATAACACAACCTGAAAGCCAAGCTTTACTCTTCTTTTCGTTACAAATTTCTGCTGCGTAAATTGATTGAGTGATGACATGATCCACCCACAGTGGGAGTCACAACTACAGTAAATGTAGACACACACTATGTCTTTGTATCTTTACAAGGACTTTGCATTGACTTCCATTCATTTTTCATCCGTTCCTGTACCTGGACCCTCATGGTAAACCTAACCATTATTAATACATGCCACACCCTAACCCTATTTAGTCTCAATTCACATCTTAATCTTAAACCTACAAGAAATTAGTCCCAAAACAGCACTTCTTTCTATGGGGTCCAAGTTTTGTGCCCCAGATCCTACATTGTGGGTCCTCACAATGTAGGATTTGATGGAAAAATGGGCCTCACCAGGTGAGGAATGCTGAGATACACTCACACACACACACACACACACCTACACACACACACACACACACACACACACACACACACACACACACACACACACACACACACACACACACACACACACAATACATGTCATGCTTCTAGTGACTGATCCAAAATTGAGTTGAGATCAAGAAGAAGTGCTTCAGCAGCAGAAAACATACAGAGCAAATGCTAATGAGCTCTGCTATTGATCTTGCGAGCATTACTCCTATCTACACATAACAAAGGTTGCTGGTTAGCCATTTTGGGGCCTAAAAGTACTGGCCTGTTACTATTATCATCCATTTATACAAAACTAATGATGATATTGACTCTGATCTTGATTAGACATTTTTTACCTGACATGTTTCTTTGACCTTTTATTCGTTGCATGAATCACTTCTTCGTGCTTGATGAAGAAGGTCCGTAATCACTGAATTAGAGGTAGATGACAATGTCAAGGTTTGAATCTCATTAGTTGCTTATATTACTTGCTCTTGTCTCTAGACGTGTACTCCTCTACACAGCTATGTAAACTCAGTTTTATGAATCTTTTCCATTTGAAATTTAATTGAGCAAACAATGAAAGCCTCTATTCATTTCTATTTCTTTGTTTCTCTCGCCCTTCTTCTGGTTTCTGTATAGAGTTTCTGCTTCATTGTTCAAAATGTCCAGCTGGACTACCAGACTTTACAGACTGACTGTGGCCAATGTTGTCTCTTTGTAAAAAGAGCCTTTTTGGACCACTGTGTTTTGCTGGTGTTTATAGCACGATAGACTCTTTTGTCCTTGACCAGAAGAAAAACATCTGCGACTAGTATGCCTCAGCAGATATTTAATTGCTGGAAAGACTGAGCATTTTAGTTGAAAAGGGGATGTGTAACCTAAATCAAAGACAATTTCTTCACCTGTCCGTGTTAGATTATAGTGCAGTGGGTTTACTGAGGCAGAACATTGTGAAACCAAGAAAGAAATAATCTGGCAACTGCGTCTAGGTTCAGTCTAGCACCAGGAATTTGTTTGACTGCAGTCAGCATCAGTCAGTGTTCATTGTCGAAGAATTGAATGTAAGCAACAAAAAACACACACTCTCAACATGAGCCCCAGCACAATGCCTTCGGAGGACAGATTTTGTTTTATTCATTTCAGAGAATTTTCTGTTCTCCCGTCTGGTGAAACCCTGCTGGGTGGCTGCTTGGTGAAAATATCTGGTGTAGGGCATGTAGCTAAAGAAATCTCAGTATTTTATTCAAATGGCTGTTTATGATTCATTGCATGTGACCTACTACAGTTTGGCCTCTATGGACCCAGCTGTCTGGACCTCCTCTGGGGTTTGTTTTGCAGTGTACAGTGAGCGTTTGTCTCCTAAGGGCTTATCTTGAAGACCTTCTGCGGAAATGCCTGCAATTGTAAACCTAAGAGCCCATAAAGGTAACTCCTAATGTTATATGCCTGTGTTTATTCAATTTAAGATAAGCTCTATCACATGGGCACATATATTTCTGTCCCCCTGTGTGTGCATGTGTGAATGCGTGTGTGTGTGTGTGTGTGTGTGTGTGTGTGTGTGTGTGTGTGTGTGTGTGTGTGTGTGTGTGTGTGTGTGTGTATGTACCTGCAAGCACATCTGTCTGTTTGTCCTGCCCTTTAGGGGATGCACTGTGTGCATTTGGCTGGAACCCAGTGAACAGTTTGCCATGATTTGTTGTGATAAGGGAACAGCAGTGTCTCTGGTTTCAGGGTTGTCGTACCGAGTAAGTTTTCTGGTGAAAATAACACAGGAGGTGACCAGGCTTGTAATAGCCTCGCTGCATGTACATAATCACTTAATTAATGTGGTTTCACGCTTCCAGAAATGCATGAATCTCATTTCCACCTTTTGTTTGCTCCTCTGCGGTAACTCAAAGAGATTTTTTTTCCTTCGTGCCCATTGGACACACACATAGGAAAACCTTTTTCTTTGCATTTACTCTGTGTAGTGAATAAACAGCATACCCACAGAGGGAAGGCAGGTGCTCTTTAATCCTGACATGATACGCTACATGCTTTTGCAGTCTCTTCCATTTTTTGTTTCCTAAAATGGAGAGTCAGATTTGAGCTGCATGGACAGGAAATATTTCTTAGGTGTATTTTAAGAATTAAAGCAGAAGACTGTTGGGTAACGGGATAGAGCTCTGGTTTAATGCTTCAATGAAGAAAATCCATGAAAAATTACTGTTTATGTGACTGGTATCTAGAAAAGGACAGGAATGATACTCTGATATGATAGCTGTCAATAACAGTACTAGTTTGTGTGTTTAAATAAACATATAATCTAACTGGTTTAGTTTTAAGGTAATATACATCAAACTATCATCCTGCTAAAATAATGAATAACAATTTGCTATTATGTTGACACTTACTGTGAAATTTTTTTATTTTCATTTCATATCTAGATTTTGATGCATATATAAACATAAGTAGGATGCTAGAACATAGACGGCCACATTAACAGTTACTGTTTAAAATGGGACATTTAGGTGGAGTGACTACAGGGACATGGGAGAGGATTTAAAATTAGTGTCAGCTATATTAATAAAATCAATACAGTTATTTAAATAAATGTTTACCACAGATAATTTTCCACATTAAACTCTAAGTAATCAGTAAGGACATGACACTTACTGCCAACTCAAACACCAGAGAACTTGCAGGCTGTTTTAAACTATATTAAAAGTAAGAAGATACACACAATGGTGAAATACTCGAGAATAAAAACAAAAAAACATGAAGTAATTACTAGCTAAATCTCACTATAGTTCAAAAGCAATTTGTTATTGAACAGTGTATTACTTCCCTGCTGCAGAGAAGTCAGAAAAACCAACACCATCTCTGGTGCCGTATGAGATCAACTATCAATTAAGATTTAATAACAAAACACAAAACCGACTGAATGTTGACAAATTTCTTGTCCTCTGTCTGAATCAAACAGACAAAGTTAGATTTTATTAGTATCTTCTTTGGTCAATGTCGCTTTTAGTTTAATTCTTAATTTGTTTTGGAAACATAAAGATCTTGGCCTGTAGAAAAATAATAAACAACCCCAACTCTGTTCTTAAAGTCTAGTTTCATTGATGGGACCCAAACAAAACATGAGCGGAAAAAACAGGAATGATGATAAAACATGTGGACAAGGGATCCTAAAATATGGTGAAAGTTCAATATAACTGGGTTTCCTTCAGCTTAACTTACCCTAACATCAAAGAAAACACCTGCACTACACAGCTGGTTATCAGCGCAATAACAAGTCTGATCCAGGACACAATCTGGACTCTGTTGCACTTTCATGTTAAAGAGAAAGGACTACAATAACAGGATGAAGGCAGAATAGCTGGAAAAAAAAAGATGTGAATACTCAAATGAATCCACTTATTTGTATCTGAGCGAACAGACCAAAGCCTTTACCAATTATGAGAGCTAATTTTATATTAATAAATACTGCAAGCGTCACCTGCTGGACAGCAGATATAGATAACTTGACTGCTTTAAGTACACTTGGTACAACATTATACACAAAGATAAAAGGATTATCTACAGCAGGCTGAAATTGGTTTTCTGCTATCCAGACTCAATGTAAAGGCTTTGACTTCAAACAGTCTTTTGAATACAGTGCATACAAACACAGCAGTTGGGACACACAAAGGATTTGGAGTGAAAAATCTTATTTGGTGTGGAGAAGAGGGAAAACTAGGGTTGTTTC
Organism: Alfaro cultratus; assembly: GCA_903066825.1. Classification (NCBI taxonomy): domain Eukaryota; kingdom Metazoa; phylum Chordata; class Actinopteri; order Cyprinodontiformes; family Poeciliidae; genus Alfaro; species Alfaro cultratus. Next base: position 31,631 of record CAEFZX010002906.1, on the reverse strand, counting down.
TGCTCTGGAGCATATGTTGCCATGGTGACAGACACTGATAAGAAGAGGTTTATGAAGCTATGGTTACCTCAATAAACCACTAATTCTGCTTCATTGGAAGCTAAACAACAGAGATTTTCAAGAAGGACTGAATGAAAACAGTTTAAATAAGGAGACAATGATGAATCAACAGGTGAGAGTAATTAACTTTATGTTCTGCTGCTGTTTGGGGAACAGGGATGGAGGAGCTGTGGGGAAAAGACTAACTGACTCAGGATGGAAACAGGGGAATCAGTGAAAAGAAGAAAACCCAGTAAAAATGACCAAAGACTCTGACAATTTAAATACCAAAACCTAAGGATGAACACAAATAAAAGAACACCAGTGCTGCCATTTGTGCATATGTGTACCATAACACAGAAGTATTTGTCATGATAAAAATTTATTCTAGACTGACATACATTACATGACTGACATACATGATATTTGCTGTGACTTATAATTATTTGATGTATCATGTTTATACGCCTGATGCTGTTAATGTGATCGGCCCTTTGATTTCACGCCAATCCACCGCGAACACAACAAATGACAGAGCGAAGGAGGCAAATGAGGGAAAAGATTAGCTCTAATTAGGGATCAAGCGAACTTTTAATCACGAGAAAATTAAACCTGTGATCTAATTACATTATCTTCACAAAATTAAATCACCATCAATTATGATGGTTTTCAGAGTCTCTCCTGCTGTTTCTCTTGCTAAATGTTTTTAATTATCTTCTCTTGTCATTTGGTGTTATCATTTGTTTTTAATAGCATAGATTAAAAAAACTGACTGGAGTAAATTTCTGAGACATTCCCTGTTGTAACTAAGATAAAACATTTTTTTTGCTTGGATCGTTAGATTCTGAGTAATGATAATATACAGATGCATCAGTACTCACACAAATAATTAGTATTTGTAAGATCCTCAGGTTACTCTGTCATCCTTCAAGCTATCCTGGGATTATTTTCTTTCTGGACAAATCAAGAACTGCTGGAGGACATTATGACTGATTGTCTTACTCAGCCAATAGTGAATGGCGAATTTTGCTACTGTGCTACGTAAAAAGAAAACAACAAAGTTCAGGAGTTGTAAACAAGTTTGTAAAATACTTTTGCGTAAATCAAATCATTGTAAAGTATGATAAAATATTTGGAAGATATTTCAGTGTATTTTATGTTATCCCTGTGCTCATTATACTATTATAATTTATCTCAAATTGCTTAAAAATATTTGACATTCACAAAGCAAACTAATTTCCTCAATTGTTTTGCTAATTTTCGTTTTGCTCTGCTTTATTTCTCTGTCCCTTTCACAATTAGGGAGGAATAATGTTTTGAAAAGCGATTCTAAAACAATAAAGTGATGTGAAGTCTTTTAATGCATCTTGCAGACTGTAAAAGCTGATATAAAAGTTGATTTGTGTTAAAATGTTGCCCTTACTGTACTGCATTTTATTCTTTATTCTGTTTTTATGTTATATTCTATCATTGTGTGAGTCTATTTGCTGTTATTGTCTGTTACTTTGCTGCTGTTGCTCAGATCTTCCCCATTGTGGGACGATAAAGGATATTTCTATTCTATTCTATTCTATTCTATTCTATTCTATTCTATTCTATTCTATTCTATAAAAACACACCAATACACCTACACTGAATCAAACTACACTTATTGAGTGTCCATTAAATCAACATGCCAGGATAAGAAGGCAATGTTTGTGGAACTTAAGTATATATATATATATACAGTATATATATGACACTGCATACTGAGCGTGTCCTACAGCCAGCAGCCAGTGTGGTTAACGTTGTTTCTGTGTCGTAAAAAGGCAGATTCCCTGCAGGGCTGTGAACCAGCTATTAGACATCTGAGGTTTAAGTTGCTACTGAAATCAAGAGGTATCCTCTGGGGGAGATTGGCATGTACTTTCACCCCACATTTAACACTCCATAAAGAAAGAGTCTATAGACAGAGGAGGGCCTTTTGGGGCTAGTTCTCTAATGTTCTGGCTGAAGATGAAAACATGCTCAGAGTACAGAGCTATTGTGTTCCGGGTGAACAGTTTTAGTAAGTGATGTCGACTTTGTACATAGATGACAGACAAAATACTTTCATCTTCAGTGAAGGCCTGAACACAAAAGACACGTTAACTTTCAGAAAGTCGTTGGCCATACAGTTCTTGCATGCACACACATGCACACTTGCACTGTTGCCTGGTGAAATATGGCCTCGGTTGGAATGAATTGGTCTCCCCATGTGTTGGTGGCAGGTCGTTACTCTGCATCCGTCTTGCTAGACAATAAAGCGTGAACACAATGAGGCGGTCTTTAGAATGCTCACTCGCCATCTTTTACACCTCTGGCTTCTATAAAGTTCAACCTTGACAGAGAGAGAAGAGGTGAGTGAGAGAGAAAAGGTTGACAATAAAAAAGGGGTCACATGGGGATATTGGAAAAGAAGTAAGATGAAAAAAAGCTATATATATATAGACTTGGAAGCCTCAAGCACATTTGGTCACAATGACAAGAGAAAATGAGGTCTAAATTTTGGGGAGGGTGGAAATAACTGGACTGATGATGTAAAATTTAGTAAGGCAAACACATAAAACATGACATATGACATCACCTAGCTTCTGTCCTTTTAAAAATCAGCTACAAAGGTGCATTTGGTAGTCACAGGTTCACTGAATTTTCTTTTGATATATTTACATGTTTTTCTATTTTAAGGGCATCGACTATCCATTCCTAAATAACATGATTAGGAAGGGTAATTGAGTAAGAAATAGAAAACTACAACCTCTTTGGAATGTTTCTTCTTCCTGACATCAGGTTAAGCTGTACTTAGAGATGAAAAAAATATTCACTTTGCATTAAAAATAAAATTAAATGAATCAATGGTATCTTAGCATTGCATTAATGGTTTTGACACAATATGTATGTTTCTCATGATAGGCAATTCAACACATACAGCTGTCGTGACTAGTTCACTTACTCTGGATAAGAGTGTTTTTGTGTGGAACAGTTTATTGAAGTCCTAAGCAAAAACTAACATATTTATTTGGTTTTGATATGACTTGTTGATCATTCAGACTCTTTTATCTTCAGTTGTAGTTAATTGGGTGTGGACAATGCATGCAGATTTAGTCATCTAGTCTTTGAAAACTTAGTACTTTGGTTGAACTTTACAAAATGTAATGATGAATGTTTCTTTTTTAGTCCTTGTTTAAATTCTCTATTTAAGTCCAGGCTGAATTTCAGTTTTAATTCCATTGATCAAATGTATCTAACTTCTGGATAAGTTCATTTGTTGGTTAAGACATTTTCTTTGAGAGTAAATCTGTGTTAGCTTTGATACGTGACACCTGAAAAAAAACCTGACAAAACAGAGTTGGCATGTTTACCTTAGGCAGTTCCTCCCAGTGGGACTCTGTTGCCTGGCAGCTAGGTGACTGGAAATTTTCCCACACTCAAAGGTTTAAACCCTGGAAAAGAGCAAGTGGAATTTGAGGTTGTGAAGGGGGCAAGAGGGAGGACAAGTGGATTGCCACAACCTGTCTGGGAAATCGACCTTTGCGAAAATGAAATTTGGGGCTTGTGGAATGAATATTAAGTGCTTGCTAATTCCTTGGCTGCAGCATGAACCCCTTGAAGCATTCTGGTTTTTCAGCCTATTAGCCCAGCGGTGAGGATGTGGCAAGCTGTTGCTGCCATGGAACACCATCTGCCTGTAATGCGACTTGTGCCCTTCAACCCTCCTGCAGCGAATGGTGCTGAGGGAGAGAAAGCGCAGACATGAAGAGAAAAAGAGGGAGAGAGATAATTGTAAAGGAGAGGCACAGACATAACTCAAGCTTCCTCCCAGGTTTAATTAAGTAGCAGCAATGAGGTTATGACAGGGCACCCTTGAGCTACTATCTGTGTCATCTTCTGCAGCCAAAGAAAAATCTTGCCTTCTTATCAACCAGATGTGCATAATACCTACAGCAGATTTAAAAATAGGATAACACAGAAGACATGCAGTGTTTTTTTGAAGTATTAGAAAGATAAAGTTAAAAAAAAGTTCCCAAACTTTGCTTTGAAGAGTGTACATTCAGGGTACAGTAACCGGTCTGTAACTTAACCAATATTAGTGTTAAAGATTTTTAAATAGAGATTAAATAAGTAACACATTACAATACAATCAAATTCAAGGTAAATATTTTGTTCTTAAATGTCCCCCCAAAAAAGTCCATAAATTTATATTAAAACTTCTATTTGAAACATTTGAACAGAATAAAGAAATTTGAGTCCGGTAAAAAGAACTGAGGAGGCATGAATCTGTTGAAGTTTGTAGTAACTATTTTTTCTAATATAGATATTTTACTGCAAACAATGGCATATAGAAACACACTTTTTTTTCTCTATTGTGCTCTGAAGATGTCAGCAAACCAATTAGCAGTACCATTTATTTGACAGTGGAGACAAATGATAAAACGTGCCTCCCCTCCATCATACTCTGTGATGTCCATGCTATGTCAAAAGATGACAGAGAAAGGAGATCACAGAAGAAGTTAAGTTAAGGTGGTGGAAAGGCTATTCCTGGGGAACAGTGGAAACATTATTTAAAAGGTTGGCATCATGACTTTTTCTTCAACTATTGATTTTCAGATGTTTCAGACGGACACCTTAGAATAGTTAAAGCACGAGAACAGAGAAATCCATATAGCCAGGAATGCAGCTCAAAGTTACAGAAGAGTGCATGTTTTTAAATGTTAAAGTTGAGAACAATTGCATGCAACACAACTCAAATTTGAGATTATGCAGTGAAAATTTGCCTAATCAAAAGAAGTAGCTTGGAGATCTAACAAACCGGCCCCCTAGTGGATTTAAACTTGCCATTTAACTGTTGACACAGATTTTTCAATGATTTTGCTGACAAATGAAATCAGTAAAAGGATTAGACAATGCTTAGATTCTTAAAGGTACCAAAAAAGCTCTTAATTTTTTGTGTTGCTAAGAATCATCCCCTTATCCAGCTGAAAATATCTGGTGGATTTTTTTTAGTCAAGTCTTTGTTCTATGAACAGGACTCTGCAGACCCACATTCCACGCCATCTTCCATATATAGTACTGACTTTTTGAGATTTGGCTACAAAAATTGCATTTAAGAAACAATTAAAAGGTCATACATATTTCATAGTTTTATATTTATGGGTTTAAAACCAACATAACATATTGAAAAGAATAAAAAGCAGCTAGTAGATGTCTGTCAACCAATTTCTTCATGCAATTTCTTCAGTACACTGAGGTGCAGCAGGACTGAGGATACTTGAAATAGAAATCACAAGCATTGTTTCTTTCACTTCTGTTCTTAAACAAGATTGCACTTAAAGCATATATACACCAAGAGCACCAAAACCCTTCCCAGATATACTTCTAAAGCCAAGGCTTTTCCTTGTGGTGCTGCCAGATGTTTTATGGACTAGGTGCTCCACTGACAACCAATTAGGCCACTATGTGTATGTGTATGCATGTGTGGGTTGCAGGGTGTGCAACACCACAAGGCTGCTTCAGTTGGGTGTAAATCCTCCTTCTGTGTACAGATTTAATCAGCAACTCCTCTCATCCAGCGATCCGACTGTAAAGGTCACCTGTTGGGACAAATGGTGTGTATTCTGTGTGTGAGTGGGTTTATAAATTGATTTTGTACCAGTTATTTCTATTAAATCAATTTGACACACTTTTATTGCCTATGATGGCTACCTTCTTCTTTCTCCCATCTCTACTCTTGTTTTTTCCCCATCCCTCCGTTTTGGTCTCCTATAATCTGTGCTTCTTGTTCCTCCTCTCCTTCATTTCCAGTCTTGATGAAGTCAAAAGTTTGCTGGGGAATACAAGCTTCTCTTTAGTGAATCGATTAGGTTACTGGAGGGTCAGAGCTTCTGCCAGGAACCCCACTGTTGGGAAACACTCGCGTTCCAAGCTAAGCTAAAAGCTGAGTTGCTTCCCACCAAGCTCCTTCGGGACAAGAAAGAGTTTCCTCTCTGTTAACTTTTCTAAAGCTTTCTATCAGTTTTTCACCTTGGTGAAAAGACTTTGGCAACTGAGATTAGTTTTCTTAGACATAAATAATTTACTTGTCCTTTCTACTAACATGTCTGTACTTCACTCTGAGCCATAAAAAACTGTCTGACTGGGAAAGATTTGAGAGTTTAATCATAAACTTAGAGCAACACATCACAAAAACAAGATTAAATCATGTAGAATTTCAAAACCACTGCCACCTTAATCATCTCTCCTTCTTACAGGCTCATCTCAGATTTTATGCGTTTTAATCAGACCTTACATGTGGATCTCAATAAATTAGAATATTATCAAAAGTTCATTTAAATGGATGAAGAATTTTTAATACTGCCGTTTTCGACTGCTAAAAAGTCCATATACTGCACAGTATACTGTATGCACTCATTACTTGTTCAGGTTTCCTTTCGCATGAATTTCTCCATTGATACAGCACAGCGTGGAGGTGGTCAGCTTGTAGCTCATTTTCACTGTTGGCTCTGGAGCCTCATGTTCCTTTTAATATTCCACAGACTGTTGTTTGTGTGCGGTGACTCTTGGAGCATTGAGTCTATGCCTTAAGAGTTTCCAGTAAACACATTAATGAGGTTTGCCTCTTTGTCCTCTCAAGGCTCCAGTTTTCTCTGTTCTTTCTGTGCCTTTTTGGAAACTACAGTTTTCTGTCCACTTAACTTTTCATTAAAATGCTTGGATGAAACACTCTGTTTACAGCCAACTCCTGCTTTAGCAGTGATGTTTTGTGGCTTACAATGTTTTCCCCATGATGAAGTTTATAACATTTCAATTTTAAACACCTTATTTGTGATCTCCTGTTAATATGAAAATTTTCAAAGAAACTGAATTTGATCTTTTTCTTAACTGTGAGCCAGGATCATTATAATTAAGAGAAATACATGCTTGAAATATATTACTGTTTGTGAAGGATTGTGAACTGATAACTGCTAAGTTTTTGATGATATTGTAATTTCTTGAAAGGAGAATTGCAGTCTTTCCATGACAGAGGGCACCTCTGCCCTCACTGTGACCCACACAGCCTTCGTCATTGCACAGAACATAAAAAGACCCATAAAACACCCAGCCAATTTAGTTTTTTTCAGCAACTCCACAAATGCTCAAAGTGAGGGGCTAAAACACATTGTCCCCACCAAAGGCTGCAAAGAGTGAAAGACACAAAATTGGAAAAAGAGACAAAGATTCTGATGTGTATGAAAAACTAAAAAGAGGGAGAACACTTTTTTTGGTTTTTGAATTAATTTACTGGCAGTCTTTTTCTTTATCTTCTATTTGAACACAGGAATATACCCAGCACAAGACTACAAAGGGAATATCTGATTTTTTTTTTTATGAAAAAAAAAAGGATGATGGCAGTAAATTCCCAGAATTTACTGAGAGAGAGTGTTGTATATATCATACAGTATGAGCACACAGTAAACCCGACAGTCTGCTGAAATCTCAGCTGCATGTAAATATTATTGGCTGAGGATGCACTCCAGTTAATAAAGAGGAAGGAGTCTAAGGTGAGACTTTTTAATAACTGGAAAAGATACCCTTCGGCATGCTATTTTAAACAGAAATATTGCGGAACATTCTGAACAGAATGAAAGCAAAGAAATGTGTGTGTTTATGAGTGTGCGTCACTGATAGTTCTGGTAAACTTTTCACTATTTGTGTACGCTGCTTAGACGTGAAGCTGATACACCTGCCGTCTTTTGAAAGTGGCGATAAGAGGCTTAAGAAAGTGTGTCCCACCCTGTTGATCCCCAGGTGTTCTCTGTCTGCTGTCAGCAACCCTGCGGAGGAGTTCATACTGCAAGGAAATGGAGGCAGAACTCTGTGCTCTATTGTTTACATACCGATTAATACACAGTGTCTTGCCAAAGGAATCATATCTCTTGACATCTTTCCCATTTTTTCATGCTTCAGCCACAAATCCTGATGGATTTTAGACGGATTTTATTTGATAAAATAAAGTAGTGGTTTTCAACTGGAAAGATAAATGGACTGAACCTTTCCAGGTATGTTGACCACTCAAAGTGCTTTACGCTACGCAACATTCACCCCTTTGGACTCACACATTAACACATGCAAAACATGTGACAGGAAGAAGCTGGAATCAAACCTACAACCTTCTGATTGCAAAATAACTGCTCTACCAGCTGGGTGAGAGGTTGGATACATTAAACAGGTCAGAGAAGTTTTTTTCAAAATTTGTCACAAAAAAAAAAACCAGAAGAACTTTTTTTTTCATTTTTCTTCTATGTTCCCTGGTCCTAATGATGCTGTTTGTTTGCTAATGTTCACTAACAAACCTCTGAGGCCTTATTTCTACCAGGATTAAATTACACACAGGTGAACTGTATTTTCTAATAGAGTACTTCTGAAGGCAATGCATTTTATTTAGGATCAACAAGGGGGTGGAAAATTCCATTTATTTGCAAAAACTTCAAACACACACTTACACTTACACACACACACACACACACACACACACACACACACACACACACATCTTGTTTATTTTAAAGTATTTCATTACTTTGCATAAAATCACTTTAGATCTGTAAAGTCTTCAGTTGTGACATGATCAATTCCAGGAAAGTTTAAGTTTTACTTTCACAAGACATTTTATAATGTTAGCTTTAAAAATGCTTTGCAGCACCATAATTGTAAAATCTATAGTTAAACTTACTTTTTGTAATTTCCATAATATAATTTGCAATTCAAGTCAAGCCTGCCCGTTGATTGCATGTCCTTGAATTGTTTACACTCTTCACTAAGGAAAGCGTGAAATTGCATTCTGCTCTGCAGCAGAACATTTATTTCTTCTCTCCAGACCTGTTGCAGGACCTCTCACAGGGCTCCACAGCCCAGAGCAAACTGGATGCTTTGGTTGCACGGCAGGGGGAAGGATATCGATCCCACCTTGAAGTGTGACTGCTAGACCACCTGCTCTGATGTAGACACGCAGACTCGCACTCAAACATCCACACTGTATAATCACTAGTCTCCAGCGTGTCTCTTCTCCCAGCTCTCTGACATGATGAGGCTTTAAGGATCCTGATTGTCTGATCTCATGTACCATTACACTCAAGCCTGTTGTGTTCCTTAGAGATCGTCTGATTTTTAATTAGAAATGCAGAAGTTGCTGCGTGGTGATCGGAGACTCTTATCACCAAAACCCTACTCTGTTTTGCATAGCTGAGTAGGGTTGAACTTGGGTATTACTACTGAATAAAACCTGACAGAAAGCCCTGTTTTGTTGAGTTACATCATATTTTAGAGATAGAGCTATTTTCAGTCACCAAACCATTCCTTCTATTCTGCATATTGCTTTTCTACTAATCAGTAGAATGTTAATTAGTACCCATGAGCCACACTCATTAGGCTCAGTCCATCTTGTGCTCTTGAATGCTTTTCTGTCTCAGTGTAGGCTGGGCTCTGTTCATCAAGCCGATGGAAGTGGAGTCTCTTGGTTGGTGAATATGTAAACCAGCTCCTCTAATCACACAGCTATTGATTGGCTCTTGTCTATCTGTGAGCCAGTACAGATCATTTCAAACAGGTCTTGTAATTAATGAAAGGTATATATTGAGTACCGTGCCTCAGTGGAGTCATTGGTCTCATTTCAGGGTCTTTATGTAGGCACACGCATTGACAAATGTTCAAGTAAAGATATAAACACACATGTGTAGCTCTCGTTGCCTGTGCTGGAGTAATGCACCCGTCTGAGGGTATAAAAGGTTTTTGCCTCATGTCTCAGATCCATCACATTCTTGCCTTAGTCTGTCTGATTGTTTTGCCCAGGAAACAAATTTTTCATTCGTTTCAAGCTAATTTGCCTCTTCTAAGCTGGGTCTATTTGTTATTAGTTGAGTATTAACTGTTTTTTTATGTCTGTAGTTCTTTAGAAATAGAGAAATCCAACTTCCAGTGATGGACATCAAATTGCTGGAAGCAATGAAATAAGGAAATTAACATAAACATGAATGCTCTGGAGTCTGTTTCATTCAGTTCATAGAGAGTGTAACATTTCACAAATATAAACTAAATAGAAGGAACATTTCTCATCTGAATGTTTTTTTTTTGATAGTTTCCATGGTTTTGATGCTGGTGCAAGTTATCTGTCCGTTATACACAGAGGAGAACGGGGAAGTGCTAAACAAAGCCATGCAGAATGCCAAAGTCTGTTTGAATGAGAAGGATGAACCAAATCCAGCCAACTTTATGTAAGCCTCACTGTCATGGGCTTCCTGCTTCCTTCTCAGCCTTCGCTTTGCCAGACTGTGTGTTTTAGTTTTAGACTAAAATTTTCTTCAGGGTACAACTGAAGGAGATTTGGTAAGAATCCAATCACAGATTCCATGTAATGTTTTTTTTTATTTTTTTTTTGTAGTAATGAGAGAAGGTAATGGAGGAAAACAATTTTTATGCAGTTCGCATTCCTGCTTTCTTCATATTTTTTTTTTGTCAGTACTTTTTTTATGCGAAATGCTGAGGTCTTGTTTTACTTTAACCATTTTTGTGGACGTAAACACAACTAGACTGAATCCTCTCTGCAGCAAGTTACCCTGATGTTCTGGCAACGCTGCAGGCTAGTATAAATAAAACACAAGTACTATTATTGGTATTGATCACACTGTCTTCACACAGATGCTTGCGTGCATTTTAGATGTAAAATAACACACGTGTTTGTCCAAAAACTATTAGGAAAACATTGCAAATGGCAATTTCTAGTCAGAAATTGTCATTTCTGACTAGAAATAACAATTTCTAGTCATTTCTTTCTGTATGGTTATGTTATATACAGCTGAAGCCACAATTGCAAACATGCTGTATAAACAAGACACACAGTGAAAGGTCCACTTAATGTGGAAAAAACAGATTAGTTTGCAAAAGTATTATCATCATTATTTGCCATTGTTGGATAATTTAAACATATTTACTTGCATATCGTAAAAATAATGTTCATTGAAGCTGCTTGCTTGAGGCTGAAAAAATATTTAATTTGCTGCTTTTCTGAGATTAGTTTATCTGTGTCTCCAGTAATTTGTTTAGTTTACTTCTTTGTGCCACTTCTTTTTTTTTTTTTTTTTTTTACATATTAGAGAATTAGACGCTGTGTAAATTTGTTTGAAAGGATTTGGATTTACCGTTTTAATTTCAAGTGTGTAAGAATTTTCTCTTTTATGAACTCGGGTAAATGGGATTTATTCGGGATTTGTTGCATTTTCTATTCATAGGGTTTTATCATGTTATAAAACCTCCATCCCTATTTATTTCACAGAAACAGGTGCTCTAATCAGCTTTAATTTTCCTGACTATGAGACTGCTCTCTATTTTTATGTCCTCTACCTGAGAGGAAAAGTAAGAGGAGTAGCTTTAACTTGTTACAAGCAATGTCTGCTTTTACCGGATCTGCAAGACTGCTTAGACCTCAAATCAGAACATTTTCAGGCATGAAAAGTTCTTCATGCCTGATCTTTTCTTCTGCATGGTTTGTGATGTTACTGTCTCACAACATAAAGTTTGCTCTTATGCCTTTGATGTGAGTTATTAAGCCATCTTACACCCAGAGGGGGTGACGGAGCTCATTCTCACTGTTGTGCCTGCTTCTTTTTGGTCATCCATCATGTTTTTATACCTCCGCAGATAGGAATGAAAAGATAATCAAACTGCTGCGATGGTACCTCAAACAGGATTTTTTTCCTATCTCCATCCCCAATAAACTCAGCTAATCAAAAGTTATGGTGGCACTCTGAAATGCACCATAAAAACGGCAATTAAATAAGTGTTTGAATGCCACCCTGCTTATATCGGCTGTCAAAGCTGTGCACAGTAAAGATCCTTATTAGCCTTCACTATAGTAACACCTGGAGGCAATGAAGTCATTCTAAATGATTTGTATCTGGCTTCATTTTTAAGCAAGCAATGGGATTCTTTTAAATACAAAATGTGCACAAAGTATTTAAAGGCCTTGAACTGTTTTCATATCTTGTCACATAAAAAATCATAAACTTCAATGCATTTTATTAACAGTTTATTTGCTGAGCCAGCACAAAGTATAAAACCTAACTATGAGATGGAAGCAAACTGATACATGGGATTCAAAATGTTTTGCAGTTAAAAATCTGAAAAGTGTGACACACTGGGATTCAAACCCAGTATCTTTTTCTTTTCTCTTAATTAGACTATTAAACTATTAAAACTATTAAAGGCTGCAAAAGACTTGTGTTTGGGGCCAAGGTTCAGCTTCTAGAACAATGAACATGTAGGCAAATATTCAGTGAAAGAGATTAGATCAAATCACATTCACTGTGTAGCATGATTCACTCAAAGTCAAGAAAAATATGGCAAGATTTGAAAACAGATGTTCACAGATGCTCTGCTGTCAATCTCACTGAGCTAGCGCTATGTTGCAAAGAAGAATGGTAGTAGATGTCAGTTTCTAGATGGGCAATCAATGCAATTGATGCAGTGCAATTAATATACCAGTTTGCAATTAATTGCAGTTAATTTGCACTTGCAAATTAATTGCGATTGCAGCAAAAGATAATTTTGCCGCGTAATGTCTAAGGTGTCTGAATTCAGGTTCACTCATACTTTTCACTCTGCACTACTTTTTGTTTGTCTGTAAAATCATCCCCTTTCCAGATCTCCCCAAAAGAAAACTATGCTGTACTGCATTGATTTCCATTGTTATGCTTTATTTAGGGTGTGATTTCTAAATATAGATGTTGTTGCTCAAATGTCTTGGACCTAACCTTTCTTGACGCAGTAGTTACAAGGCGTGGGGCTCAGCTGAGGGAAGTGCAGTGCCAGCCAGGTTAGGATGACTGTGGACGGAAATAGGAAATTTAAAGGGAATGGCGTAGTTAGTTAGAGGAGATGGAGAGGAAGAGAGATTTACTGGGGCGAGGGGGATGAACGGTAGGCAAAGCTGAGTGTCTACTGAATAATTCAGCGCCCCCTGTCTGTACAAGTTAGCATCAATGAAACTCAGAGCTTCTGCACTGACGACTGCATAATAGAGCCACCTCTGAAACCAAGACTAACTCAGTGCACAGCAACATATCTGTGGGAATACATGGATGCACTTTGTACTTCAGACAATCACCCACACACCTGTGTACACAACTTCTCCAATTTCTTCTGTAAATGCTAGAAAGAAATTAGCATTAGAAAGTTCAAACAAGGACTCAAAGAGAAAAATAGACACAAAACAAACTCAGGCTTCATGTCCCCAAAGTGTACACTGCGCTTGTGAATAATTCAGGCAGTGAAGAGAGCAGTGGCTTGCAGTGTAAGCTGCTGCTGAGACATCAGGTGACCCTGCATCCAGCAGCAAGGACATAGTGGCTGTCTGCTGTCCTCTATAAACACTTGAAGCCTTCACATACCAACTGGTTTAATAATGTCCAGAACAATGTTGTTTATTTTTGACTCTAGTTTCTTCTAGAAGTTTACTGGTGTTCTGGTTTTCCTGAATATACTACACATCTGATCTCTGTTTGCTATTTTCTTCTGAAGCACAGCTGGTGGGAAATACTCCCTTGAGGAGTTAGTTGCATACTATTCATATCCAATGGGTCTTTTCATTTGAACCTTACCTTGAGTAATAAATTCCTCTTCCTTTGGCCATCTTGGCTCCAAAAGGGTCTCAGGATTTTTCACATGAGGATGTTCTGAGATCTTTAGAGAGAGGAATATTCTCTCTCCCTTAACTCTCCTGCCCAGTGTTGAAATTCTTTATTCAGTTTTGTTAAATCTTTGGACAGTGCCAAGAAATTCCATCTTATTATCCTCTGACAGCTTCCGGCTCTCCTAAGATGTACCTTAAGTCAAGCTGGAAAGCTGACCCAGAGGTTATATTTGCTGAAAAATCTAAAACACCTGTTTGAGGTCGAATAGAAATGGATTGGTGGACAAGGCCAAGTCCTGGAAGTCTCAAGGGGACAGTGGTGCACGAATGCATACGCTCCAGAGTTACCTTAATAATCAAGAATTTCAGGCAAAAAAGTGCCTATAGTGTTTCTTCAGACATATGAACCAGTTTAGAGAAAAGGTATTGACATAAAGCTTATTTTCTATCTTAATTTGTTTATTTTGGGTTACTCTGTTTCTTTGACTTGATTGGTCTCAGACCACCTTTTTGTTGGGAAGAAAAAATCTTATTAAACAGAATGGCCTCTCATGGGTCACTCGCAACCCCTGACAATCTGTTTTAAACTGATTAAAAATGAAGAGAAGTATAATCTCAACTGTTATTGGTACGTTTCACAACTAATAGTACATTTTCAAAATCAAAAAGTAACATATTAGCACTTCTGACATCAATTCATCCTTTTTAACTTTATTTATTTAAGGGTTTTTTTTTATTTTAGATTATTCTTTTATTATTTACTGATCTAGTCAAGAATCTATTATCTTTGAAAGGAAATGCAGTCCCCCGACCCCATCATTCTCATTCTGAGTTATTTTATGTCATTAACATTCGGTATTACTGATTTCAATACAGTTCATATGTTAATAATTAACTTTTATTTATTAGTGCCTTTCAAGACACCCAAGGTCATTATATTATATTATATTATATTATATTATATTATATTATATTATATTATATTATACCCTTAGTTTCTGCTATGGCTGCCTTTTGTTCACTCTGTACGTCTCCATGTTTGCATTTATTTTGGGATGTTTGAAAAAATAATCAAGTTAATGAAAGGTAAACATGCTTAGAGTGCAGAATATTATTTCTTTCAGCAATGCTCATTAAAGAGTTACACTGGGAATATAACAAGGTTATATTAGCTGGTTAATTAGTCAAATTTCCTCTCTGAGTACATTCTGCAGCTGCCTGCGTTACAGACTGCGTTACTTTGTTGGCAGACAGGGAGAAATGCTGCTGTGATCTTCTGCTTGGAGTGGAGTGTTTGTCTTGTGCTTTAACAACAAAAACCTCTGCTCACTACAACGCTTTGTCTGGCACCTTATTAAAAGGATGTTAAAACAGTTTGAAGCTGTGGCTATTTACAGTCTTGGTATTGATAGCATAAAGTAGCCCATGACTTCGGTGCCGCCTTTTAAATTAGTTCAAAGTTGACTTCATAACGAGGAGCTCACAAAAAGCAACATAAATGCATAGACTTCCACTCCGTGACTCCTTTTTTGAATCTTCTTTGTTTTTCTTTTCCCATTCTTTAGAAGCCACACTACTTATTTAATTTTGAATTGGTTTTGTCCTGTAAATTACACAGAGCCCTAAGCCTTCCAGGAAACATGTTTGACTTAATTTCCTTCATAGAAATGTAAATAACTGTGTTTATAGGCCTCCAACCAAGAACATGCTCTTTGCTTCCCCCTATCACAAAATTGCACATCTACTAAAACACAATCCAATATGCAGCTCTGCACCTTCCATGTCACCCCTCTTAAGTCCAAGCTGTCTGTTCCCATAGAGCTCAACAGGAAGTGTTGTCCTGCCTCCTGTTCATTTCCCAGCTCCTTTCTTCTAGAGCAAAGTTGGATGGGGTTCAGCCACTGTTCAAAAAAGTATAAAAACACCTACTCAGCTTGTATCATCTAGAAGTATCCTGTGGACAGAAGCACTGCTTTGTAAGATCGATATTTAAAAGCATTTAATGTCTATTTGTAAATTTGATACGATTTGAATACATTTTAGAACTTAATTAAATCATTTTGGGTTTCCTCTCAAACTTTTCATAATAATCTGATGAAACTTTAGCATGCTGACAATTATTCCAAAAAACACTGTGACTGGACAGTATTTCAGTGGACATTCCCATGTAGTTTATATGTGGGTATAATTGTTTGGACAGATGAATGTGACATCTTAGTGCATCTTCTCTTAATATCTTTGCAGGTTTAGTTTGTGATGGAATAGTGTCACACAAGGAGAGAAGTATGTTGTGAAAAAATAGAGATGGTTTCATTAGGACCCCACAAATTTTTGACTCTGTGCGCAGTCTGTGCGGGGTTGCACTGACCCTGTGTGCTCTTTTACAAGTTTTTGTGTGTGTGTGGTTTCAGAGACTGACGGTGTGACAGGACAACCTCCCCAGGCTCCCCGCTGTCTGATCGGGACATTTGCACCGATCCTCCTGAGCTTCGCATTAGAACCACAGGAGGGTTAAAAAAAAATGGATTCTTGACTTTGACTAAATTTAGTAGTATTATTTCTCTCAACTTTCTCATACCCTCACAGCGATGTATTCTCATCCATGAATATTTAATAACCATTAACAGCAAAAAGACTAGCTAAGTAAGAGTATATTCTTACTGAAGGATTTTGATGTTGGATATGGTAACTTTGAAGACTTTTCTTTTTTACAATGTTTTTCTGCTCACTAAAGCAACAAAATTTACAATAGTACAATTTTTTTCAGCCTATCCTTATGTATTGAAGTCCGGCTAATATTAGCTGTTTAATTAGCTGGATTATCTTTTCAGGTAGCCAGTCAGCACTTGACTAAATTTAAGTCATCTTCCATCAAGCTGACTGGCAATATGAGGCAATATTTGGGGAATAAGCAGTGCTCCGTCACTCTTTACTTCATGTAGCTGCAGACTTTAATACAGGAACACCAGCAATTTGTCTGTCATTTTGGTAAAGGAAAGCTTTTCAAAACCCTTCTGCCCTTAACTGACCCACTCCTACTCCCAGCAGTCTCTAGTGTGACAGATCCACAGCGGTCAAGAATTTGTACAGGCATGACAAAAACATGTTAATACTTGACAGATGCTGCTTGCTGGTTTCTTTTTGGTAATGCATTTATTGTCACAACAGATTACATTTACATGGTGTAGAGATGGGTGACAAACAGAAATGAAAGGGTTCACATCTCTATTGTATTTTGTGTGTTTTTTACTTAAATAAAACTGAATTCACAGAGCACACACTGGGTGCAGGTGATGGCCCCTTCCCAAAGGAGCACCGTATAAAATCATTTATTTATTTTTTCTGCATATGTTTGTGGTCTTGTGGATTTGCATGTGCATTTTCATGGTGAGCATACAGTAGAGGAACCTTTTTCTTTAAGTTTAGGAGAATAAAGGACATTTTTTCATGTATGGCACATATTTGATTTGTTTTTGTGCCATATTCAGAACGGCAAACACTTTGTGTGCTGTGGTGTTTTTCTTTTTCTTTTTTTGGCCACAAATTCTTCACATCTACCAAAATAAAAGCCTGGATTTGGAATCGTACAATTTCCTGAGCAGTTTGTCAAGTTTAAACAGACGCAATTCAACATTCTTCAAACCTTAAAATCATTTTTCTGTAATATAAAAAATTTTACAATCTTAAGCCTTTAAATGCACTAAAAACTACTTTGTTTTCCTAACTCATCCATTGAAGAAGCTAAAGAAAAGAAATACAATCTTTAATTTGCATTTTTACACATGGGGCTATAGACTTTCAGTTGGGGGCTGGATGCTCTGGTGCCAGTGTAAATCTATTCATGGACAATTAAGGACGAGTTATGCAGAAAGCATTTCTATTTTCTCTTTTTTGTGTGTTTGTGTTCATAAGTCTTCTCATCAATACTCTCACCAAACTCATATTTATCATTCCCCTTCAAGAAAACATGCAAAAAACAAACCAATCTTTAGCCCCATCTTCTTTCACCAATCTCTCATCTCCCATTAGTACTTATCTACAAACTTTGTGCTTGAATTCCTTTCTTTCTGCATAAAGTCATTTACATACACATCATTAATACAATCACTTCATTCTACATTAAATGGTTTTTGCTTTTTTTGTCTGTTGGACACATTTTATACCATTTGGTGGGCAGTTGTGGGCTAATGAAGGGTTTCGACTGTTTGATCTTGGATCGTTTTGTTGTTCTTATGTAAATCTTTTGTGACAACAGCAAGACAACGCCCTTTTTTTTGTCCTTGAAAGCTACTGTTGCTCATCCAAGTCAACAAGTTCAGAATAGCACAGAGATGAAAAGAAAATAATTAATACCAATGAGCTCCTCCATAAGCAGTCTGAGAGAAGAAATGTGATTTTTTTTTTTCCCCCACATGGGTCATCCTTTGTGTCAAGTGAAAGTTTATGTAATCCATCAGGTGAATATATCCACAACCAGGAGATGTTTGCACTTGGACAAAACTCCGCTTGACCGTCAAAGCTCGAACAGTTCTGACCTCTTCTGTCCCTTCACACATAAACATGAGTAGTTTTTTTATTTTTACTTTTTTAATATGATCAGGCGCTTTCCTGCATCCGCCGTCGTAGTAAGTATACTGTATGTACATCATCTCTTCCAGTGTCTTGTATTGATTAAGTGTTTTTGTGGTGGCTGTGAGAGTGGCATCCAGGCTGAGGTGGAGTGCAATGAAGTGAGTAGCGACGGTCATTGCTGGGGCAGTTCTGACGGCTGTTTCTTGGGTTTCAGAGTGTCTATGAGAGACTGGACGCTGCGTTTAACGCTGGTGGTCACTCGGCGCGTTACTGAGTCTGAAGAGGGAGATGAGGAAGAGCCAGCACGCTGAGAGGGCGGCCGTGCCACCAGACACTTCTGGTACCGGAGCTGAGGAAGAGGAAGAGGAAGAGGGAGGGTGTGAGTGAGTGAGTGAGTGAGAGCGTTTAATGAGAATTCAGCTTATTTACTTTCTCCTCTGTGTTCTCTTAATTATTTCTCATGTGGTCTATCAGTGAAGAAGAACATTTCTGACCCCCACATTCAGCTTGTTTAAGGGAAAAGGCTCAGTCTTCTTCATGTTCAATTTTTCAGACTATAAGGATCAAATTTTCTAGAAATAAGGTGTTTAAAAAAAGCGAAGGAAATTTCAGACTGATCATGTGTACATATACAGAGGCTGAGAACAGTGGAACCTGATTCACCTCCTTAGTATTTTAGGAAACAGCACTAATTATTAAAAAATTATAAATTATTTCTCAAGATAATGAGATGATTCAGGTGGTCACAACCAAAAAGGTATGGGAATTTTACTTATTTCCACATAACTTTATAAGGAAGCTGTTAAGAATCTCATAATAATGAGACAAGGGAACTTAAAACAAAAACAAAAAACAAGCTCACGTCTCGATAGGGCAAGATAATTAAACTTGTCAAGTCAAATTTAGTTCAGGGTTGTGTTATATCACTATACTAGAACTGATATGACAACACAAACAGTGTAAGGTTCAGTTATCTTGATATACCAGGATAACAAAACTGTCTTATAATAAAACAAGCTTGAGGTCTTGCTCGTGTTTCATTGCTTTAAATGCTCAAAACACACTGACACTAAACTTCAAGCATTCTAAATATGCATGTAAATTCAAATTCAACATTTGTGCTTTTTTTTTTTTTGCCAAAAATTCAAAATTAAATACAATATTTCAAAATTGGAGTCTGGAAAGGTCAGGAACTCTGACAGATGACAGAAGAATGCTGCAGTTCAAACTTTTAGTTTCAGGACTGACCACACAAGCTGCTTGCACCGCCTCCGACACGCTGCCTGCATTTGGGTCACACCAGAAGACGTGACACTGGAAGTGCTGGTTCCCAGTGTCCATGATGAAGGCAAACGTATGCACGTCCCGTCCCACGCCCATGAAGGACAAAAACCGAACACGGCACTCCACCAACACCTCCTCCTCTTCCTCCTGTGCAGCCATCAAAGAGGAGAGTCAAAGCTCTAATCTGCCTCTCTTTTTAATTGATAATACTATTCTCATCTTTTATTTATTTTAAACCCCTGGTTAGTCACAAAAAACCCCCTGCCTTCTCTTTGATGACAGCCACAGTAGTGTCCGCAATACTTAGTATGACAGGGGTCCATTCTTCTTTGCCTGTGGATGACAGGAGGTTTTCTATGGCCCCGTTAATAATGTCCATACCTGGGGACGAAATGCATTGCATCCTCAAAACACTAGACATCTACTAAAAAGTCTTTTTTTTTTTTTTGATGAGAGGGGAATTCAGTGTGATTCTAGCTTTACCTATTGGGCGAGACACATATGTCACACCAAGATAAAACACATGGAACTTCTGCACCAGTTCAGTCTTTGGCATGGGGAACTCTACAGAGAGAAAACACACATTCAGACATCCACAGCAAGTCTAATCAGAGGACAAGATCTGATTTTTCAAAAGAGGAGTGCACACACGATAATAGGCTTAAAGCTGAGAAATAAACAAACACTGAATATTTTAATATTTTGTTCTGCTGTTGACATGATTAGAACATAAAAAAAGATGGAGGAGCATACTGCATTTTGGAGGACTGACTGTGTGAAAGCCCTGCTGGTACCTGCTTATGCTTTGGCCTGTGGGCAGAGATGAGTGCATAACAAAATAAGTGATCAAAGCAACCATTTGCACTTCAATCAGCGTACCACGTTAAGATCTTCGACTCCCAGGAAGCAAATCGTGACACAATAGAGTGTTAGCTCAACAGGGCTGGGTTGATTTCTGACATGGCAAAATGACAAACAATACAAGCACTGAAATAATCAAAAACTAACAAATGGGTGAGTAAAAAAAAAATACAATCAATAAAAAAAGAATTTTAGAATCATAAATGGCAAAGTTATTATCTGTAGAAAACAGATATTTAAACTGTTTGCTCAAAAAAGAAAACTAGCTTGGAAGATCGACTCTGTCCTAAGGAAGGTGCAAAATGGAGATCAGAAGAATGAGGTCATTTCTGGGATTTGATCATTGATATGTTTTATTGCTAGACTAACCATTGTTAGCTGCATAACACTGGTTTTACAGCTTGCAGTTTGTGGGTGACCTTGCTATTGAGATAGGGTCTTTGTTATACAGTAGCTGCTGAAAACATTGACTTTGCTGCTGTTCTTAACCCATTTTGTAATTAATTTGATGGTATGCTTCTTGACACTGTCAATTGGAAAAACCATTTGTGTCCAGGGTTTTATTTCCGGGCTGATGTCTTGAGCTTCAGTGTTTCTGCAGAATGTTATTTTTTCATGATGACATCTATTTTAGTCCCCTCAACATAATGTTGTCGCCCTTGTACCATAACGTTAGGACAGTGTACAGACTTTCAAGCTTCTTTTTCACATTATCGTCTGGGTTTACTACATTTTTTAATGGCACAGTTTTCTATTCTACAATGCTATTCTGTCAAGAGGATGGAGCTTGTAAAGTTTGGTATTTACTGAGGTGTTATTTGTTAGGGTCTGAGAAAATAACAGAAGCAATGATCTGGTTCACCTATTATGAGCTCAATATTGTTCACTGAATTTGAACAAATGACAAATCTTAGAATTCGGCGATGTGCAGCTTTGAAGATGGAAGGGATCATTGGGTTATATTTGATCTTGGGGTCGGGGTGGGAGCTGTGGAGCATCAGGCATTACCTCATTATTGGATTTTAATGAGGTTGACTGTCTCCGTAAGTGAGCTGCTGATATGGTTCTTTTATATTCTGATTCCTTTGTGGCTTGCCCTTAACACTCAGCTTACATGCACAGCAGCTGAGGTTATCGCAGAGGATTGGTTGTGCTGGACCTTTTCCTCTTTTTTTCAATAATTACTTAGGACTGAGACAAACAAGCAGTGGGAATAAGCAAACAAGGTTATAAACAGAACTATCTATAGACAACTGTCCTTTCTTTACACAATTCTTCTCTGTAAAAACTCTGTATGGGAAAACAAAAGACTGCAATGTGGAGATTTTCCATGGCTGACAAATGATATTTTTTACACGAGGGAACTACAAAGAAAATAAAAAGAAAATTAGTCTGCGTGTGCTACGTTGAATTCCTTATGTTGTGGGGGTATAAATCTTTTCAAATGTTCACATTTAGGATTTTCTCTTTCTCCAGGATTGATGACTATAGTTTAAAGCCTTTTGGATTATAATAAGCAAGGGTAGACAAATAAATAGTAATGAAACTAACTATTCTGGAAATGTTATCAAAGTATTCTCTGAAGTAATTGAAATGTGTGTGTGTTTACCTTGTAGGGGCACATCAGAGCCATTCTGGGAGGAGCTGCCAGCCGCAGCTTTAGCACTTTTTCTTTCAGCCATAATCTGAAAAGAAATGGATATGTGAAAAAGGACATGAAGTGAGAAACAGCAAACAAAACCAGAAGTAAACAAAAAGTGAAAGAACGGCCAGAGGGAAAATATTAAAAAAATTTTAATGGAAGAATATGATGACCAGAATATGAATTTGGGGCAAGAAAACTGGTTTCAGTAAGCTATTTAAAAGAAACATGTTCCAAGAGAGTAGGAAAGGGCAAACTTTCAGCAGATAACAAGAAGGCTAATGGAGAACCGCAAAGTTGCTCTGTTTTGTCCTTAAGATCTACAAGCAAACCAAAAGACAGAACATGGACACACTCTTATGCCTGAAAAAGTATTATGCAAGCTTTCAGTCACAGAACTCAACAAGCCAGTTATTTTTTTAAGACAAAAAGGTTTTCAGTCTTTCAGAAATCTAAGAGGACATTTTCTAAAATAAACATACACAACAATGTTGGTTTTAGAATAGAAACATCCTTAATTTCCCACAACAGGGAAATTCAGATTTTAGTAATATTAGCCATCATAACCACTGTTCACTAATACAAAATACGAAAGGTGGTTTAAAACTTTTTATCATAGCTGAAGCACAAAAATAGAACAGAAATTTACATAAGGATACTTAGACTGTTTGTTCAATTGTGCAAAAGTGCAACAAATTCAACAAATTTGAGCAGAGTTTCCTATAAAGTTGGAGTTTTATTCATTACAAATTTTGTGCCTCTCTGACTTGTGTTTTATTAATCAGAAATATTGGTTTAAAGTGTAAGTATGGTACTTCGGTGCTTGCTGAGAATAAATGGTTTGAGTTATTTTCATGCTGACTACAAGAAAACATGCAAATATATCTACTTCATTCGTACAGATAAAATAGACACTGCCCTTTTTCAGTTTTTGGAGCCACAGAGCTCTTTCTTGGAGATGCGCGCTCTTTAAAAAGAGTTGAATATTCTGCATGGCCTCTGCACTGAGCCAATGTGCTCTCTACAGACCCTTGATAAATTGCAGGCGTCATTAATCAAAGTTGACAGTCTGTCTGCAACTCTGCTAACAGGGGAGCCTAAAAGACACACATTCACTCTAAGGCACAAAACGGAGCGCAGTTCAATGTGCTGCTCAGCCACGAAACTCAGGTCACCAAGTTTGTCCCCTGCAGTAAAGAGAAAACCACCAGTGTGTTTAAAATAGGTAGTTTGAGAGTATGACTTGTGGTACCGTGTAATGCACATAAATAAAGATACTTTCTTCGGTTTGGGATTAGAAATCTAAAAGCGTGTAAAAGAATGAAAAACTTTTTTTTTTTTTCCCCTAAATGGGTCATCATTTCTCTTAGGAAGTACCTCTGCCGTTCCACAAATTCCTCCTTTACAAGGGCAGCGTTGACCAGGGGATGGGCTAGTTTTCATAGATACTCTTATGAAACCACACACTTTCGCCCATATAAGCTACAATGTTTTCTTGGGTGAAATTGTGTCTTGGGCTAGGATGATTTGTAGATTTGTATGATTTGCTGGTTGTGTTCACACATAATATTTATGTGCAAGTACTACAGAATCCCATTTCGGAGTTTGCTTATGTAAAAGGATCATCATTGCTTCACAGACTGAACCAATGACTCGAAGAAGATTTTAACAACAGGCATAAGGATTAAGGTAGCATTCACAGCTTTCTGCTTGTGAGATGAGAAATTGGCCTTCGTTCACATGAGATCGCTCATACTGGCAGACGGCTTCTTAATAGTTGCGCCTATCTGTAGGTTCTAAGCAACAGCTGGAAAGGTTGTGATATCATCATGGCTTGGTTGCACATTCTAAATGTTTTATGACTTACTTGTTTTTCAACCCAATGTAAAGGCAAAATGTCTTTCTTGTTCCATTAAATGGAGCCGATATGCAGCAGAGTCACACATGAAAGTATCTCTAATAAGAAAGCTACATTTGCTTTCTGCAGCATTTCTTCCTTTCTTTGAGAAACTGCAAAAGCAACATGCAAATTATTCACAAAATGGTTTTAGGAGAATAAACTAGACTGCAAGGTTATGTGGTGTTCCATACTAGAAACAAATCTTAAGCACAAAACAGCAGTTGCAGTAAGTAAACACAGTAAGTAGTAAAGAGAGACAAGTTATCTTCGTGAAATTGAAGATGGTGCACTATCAAAGATCTCTTTGTGCCTCTCAGACAAGGGAAAGCTTGTTTAACTCTTTCTTCTCATGAATGTATGTCCTAGCCAATTCACTGAAATGAGACTGCAATGCTCAAACAAATAGCTAAAAACCAAGGAGCACCATTTCAAACTCTAGACGCCTCATGTTATTGCGCGACAATTGCAAATAGACTTATAGACTGAGGTATGGGTTTGTTTTGGAAGCATTGCTAACGGAGGCCTCTTCTATTAAACTGGAATTTTGGCTTAGATTTGCATAGGAAAACTAAATAAACTACTAGAGCTCTGATGTGCTTTGGATAAATCACAGAACAGATGCTTACCTATAAAGCAAAGCACCATGTTAGAAAAAAAATCAAACAGCATATCACCACAAATATTACACCAACAGTCAAAATATGGTGGTGGAGTGATTATTTGGGTTTACTTTGAACACACAAGATGTTGGAACAATCATGGACAACACTATCAACTGCTCAGTAGTAAAAATTAAATCAAATTTAATGCCATCTGTTCAAAAGCTTAGAAAAAATGCAGCAGGAAGATGCTTTCAAGCACATCTAAACCTGAATGAGTGAACAGAAAAGAAAGTGGTCTAATGACTCAGATTATGCTGCAGTACAACCTTAGAAAAGCTGTGCAGAAACCAGCATGAAGATCTCAAGTAAGTGAAACGTAGTCTTAACATATGGGGAAAAATTCCTCCATGATGTGATAGACTCAATAAAAAGGCAATAAGTGGAAAAAGTTTTAAAGTAGCTGAACCTACAGTTTTTGTCCTGTCATTCATTTACTATTATGTAAATGTGTAAGGTATGGCTACAGCATTTCTGAAAACCACCACCATGGAAAACTGTTCTCCTCTCAGAATAAAACGCACTGATTCGGAAACGGATTACTCACTTCAGTGTGTGAGATAAACTAATCTCTGAATGCAGTAGCAGTAATGATCATTACCTTGGAGCAGATTTCGTGGAGACTTGTGGCGATGGCTGCAGCAGGAGTATCACATCGAAACACGTGGCACTTCAACACCCGTGTGTTTTTGTCTCTGGCCACATAGGCAAAATCCCTGAAGCATGATTGGAAGACACAAGAACGACCACAGGTGAATTTTTAATGCAGATGTGACAGAAAATCATTATTAGGATCAATTTTCCAAATGCACCTTCACGGTGGGCCGACCAAACACATTTCTTCAACAAAAGGCCAAGAAGAAAAATCTCTTTAGTAAAGGTTGTTCAGTGATTAATATCAATAAGCTGGCCTTGCTTAGTAAATGACATTTAATCACATTTTGATTAAATATCTATAAACATTTATTTTGAGTTACTTTACATTCTCCAAGCACCCTCAGCAATTTTGAGTTATTATTTAATATTCTATTGAAAATAAAATCACCTAAAACATATATTGTTATATAATAAGGAATAGAATTGTACAGGTTAAATGTCTACAGGTTAAATGAAACACAGCATTCATTGTCACTTAAAGTATTTTCTAAAGAGGTCTTCAAGAGGTCATCACAAATATGTGTGGAGTATGTTTTGATAAAAACTTTATTTTTTTTCTGCTGTTCGTTATATCTGGCACAAAAGATTATGAAGTTTGTGTGTCTTTGACTATTTCTTCCTAAACTATATCTACGGGTATTTCCACTACGCACTGAATCTCATCTCAACATTGCTCTGCATTGAAATTGTCTTCAGTGTTGTTGCCCCACACTATCACATTTGTTTCACCAAAAGCTGCATGACATTGGCAGAAAAGATTTGATTTTCAATGGGCACAAAATAAACCATCAGTTTTGCTTCTCAACCAACAAATGCATGTTTCTTGCAAATGTGGCATCATTTAGGGAAACAGCTTTTTAATAATATAATTGTCAAGAATGATCGTTACAAAAATAATCAAATCAACCAAACCTAAATTCAATTGCTTCCATTTAATCTCTATGGGTAGTTATTAACAAGGAAGCATATTTTCATATTTTCTTATGACTTTATTTATTTACAGCACCCTCCAGAGTTTTTGGCACCTCTAAAAAAAGATGCGTAGAAAAGTCAATCTATAAAAAAGCAAAGAAATATTCCATGGCTGGAGGATAATCTCTTACTGAAAATAAAAATAAATAATTTTCTATTATGTCACGTTGACTTTGTTTTACTTTACTTTTCAAAAATGGATTGGAAAGTCTAGCAACTTTTAATCAGTATTTTATCTTTCTATTTCCCCAAGGTAGAAATATGATCTAACACCGATGCTCCTCGTCACTCTACAAAATGGAAAAAAAAGTGAGAACATGCCATTCTAGTGTCATACTGTAGATACCTTCTTAAAGATATCTATGACACCTGATGGTTGCAAGAAAATAATTAACTTGCTTCAAGCGCCTTTATCAACTGTCAAGGTAATAATTTTAAAATAAAACTGAAAATGTTGCTAAAAGAAAGATGTTTTTTTTGGTTTCCAAGGGATGGGGATGGAAGAAGATATAGAAAAATAATCCCCATAACCCACACTTGGAGAAGAGTCAAAGTCTTTATAACAAAGGGACTTTGGGCCACATCTCTACCAGAGGGGAAATTAAGGATACTACATATTATTGTTTCATGCAAATTTTGTTGTAATATATTTGCTATTTTCATTAGACAATCCCTGAAAAGCTTGTTTTAGTCCTTCGAAGTAGTTTTTTCTTTGAATTTAAGCATAAAGCAACTAAAAATAAGTTTTTTTTTAAAAAACAATTATAAAAGAAACCATGTCTCTTGATGTAGGCTTCTGGTTTACAAGCCTCTTTTTCATCTATTCTTCATCCACAGATTTCTTGATAAACTCTTATCCCTGTGATTATACAGTACAGACCAAATGTTTGGACACACCTGGTCATTCAAATAGTTTTCTTTATTTTTATAACTATGAAAATTGTAGATTAGATTGTAGAAAAACCTGACAGGTCACACCTGTGAAGTGAAAACCATTTCAGATGACGACCTCTTGAAGCTCATCAAGAGAATGCAGAGTGTGTGCAAAGTAGTAATCACAGCAAAATGTTGCTACTTTGAAGAAACTAGAATATAAGGCNTTTGATGCCTTCAGTGTGAATCTACAATGTCAATAGTCATGAAAATAAAGGAAACTCATTGAATGAGAAGGTGTGTCCAAACTTTTGGTCTGTGTATTGTTCTCATCTACGGGTTGTCATAATGCTGGCATATTTTATTTTTCTCACCAGCGGTTCCATGCTGCGCAGTGACATTTGGTTTGACAGTGGAAGTAGGCGACTTATTCGAAAACATCAAAAGAGTTTGTCCTTGGATCGGTCTTCTGTTTTGATACAACTCCCCAACTATTCCTCCTGCATCTGTTTGGTTCATAAATGATTTAGCAATAGTTTCACCCACTGACTTTAAAAAACAACAAATGCTGCTGCACTTTGCATCATGGAGAGTTTACGTCTCTTCTAGACATTTCTTGGTTAAGGTTTTGCTGTAATTGACACCATTGTTTATGGGAAAATATTTCTTTGTTTGTGTCGTCTCATGGAGGCTTTCGAAGTAGTCAAACTTGCTTGATTTAAGACAAGCATAATATTTTGTCTGTTTTTCTGAACCAAAAATCACAGTTTCCATCATTCTGACATTACAAGCCCACATGCATGCGTGTACAAAGGTGTGTATGAATGAGCCAAAGGAGACTGCATGCCAGGAGCATCGCAGCAGTGCCACATGGCTTAGAAAATAATTTTTAAAAAAAGTGATGAGATGAGACTTCAGGGAAGAAACTCCTCTGAGAAAGAAAGTTTATGCTGAGAGTGGGTGGCAGATGAAAAACAGCAACACCTGGGAGGTAGGACACAAACACACACAGACAGAAGATGAAAGATACACACATTTCTTTCTCATTAACAGATGAGACAAACTGCAAAACAAAACAAAACAAAAAATCCAAGTAGGTGAATGTGCTGTCAGCTTCGGACGTAAATGACAATGAGTAATTAAGCAGGAGGGCGTGAGGACATGAAAGGAGGCCAACTGGATGGCCGGGTCTCCAGATGTGCACAAACATCTCCTCTCACATACCAATGAAACCACGGACACAAACAGAAATATGGCAACTACAGCTGGCATTTATCACAGCGGGCTCTTTGTGTTTATGAGTCCATTACCCAGCCTGTCTCCGCTGCTTAATTGTGTGCTCACACACTTTGGGTCGATAATACTCTCCGCCTGTGGCCAGGAAGGAAAATGATAGGACGTGTCCCTCCTTCAGGGACATTTGAGGGGTGTGTTGTCGAAAGCAGTATGAGTGGCCTTGCCTCTGATGCCACAAATGATTCTTTTATGACTCCTGTACCCCCTCTGAGGATTCACAAAGCAACGAAACAGCATGCAACTCTTAACATGCACCAGCCTTCAGCCGGTGTGACTTGCAGGTGATTTACCACCTCCAGTAGCTTCTGTACTCCAAATGTCTTGGGGCAAAAGTAAAGACACTGATTTAACTCCTAAAGTGACTAGCATAGATCACTTTATGATCTATGCTAGATCATAAAGATCTGGGTGGCAACATTCATATAAAGATTATGAGAGGAGATACGTAGATCATGTCTTTAGTAAACCAATGAGAGATGTTACCTTTCTCTGTGTCCCAGGAAGCATAGGGAAGAGGAAGGGATTTGGGGCAAGAAAAGAGAAAGAGTTAGAGAAACATTAATGCAGCATCCTGAGTCAGAAATCATCCTGTTAGTATCACTCAGCTCTATTTACTTTTTATTTCAGTGGATTGGTATTATTACTCAGAACACCTTTCCTGTGCAATGTGCTGTCATACCATACTGCTACATAGATGCACACAAGATCGGCTTGTTTCAACTCAGTTTCATCTCTTTTATCCACTCTGCTTTCAGTCTCTAATCATCCCTCTGCTTTCATCCTCCCTCTGCGTCTCTCAATCCTCTGCACACTTTTTTCTTTTCAGAGCAGGAGAAGCTCCAGACAGAAAGGAGATCCAACAAGAGATGATTGATATTAATGGCATAATGCGCCACAGTGCACCACGTCTTCTAGTCTGTGATAGTCTATTATCGGAAACACAACAAAAGGTGTTATTCTATGGCAGAAACCTTTTCCAGGAACCGCATAGGTTTTCTGGGGATTTTCCTTTCCACAAAACAGCACCAGCAAGGAGAAACTACATTTTGGAGGGGATGTTGAAATATAATTGGAACTTTGAGATTGGACGCCTGACCATTTTTAGTTGGTGGAATAATCCAAGCATTTTGTTTCATACACCCCCAGTTTCAACTCATATTTTGTTCAAATTATTTGTCAATTTTAAATCATATCACAAAAGTTATTTGGTGTTTGTTGTGCGCAAATACATCATGTAAACCAAATAGTGTAAAGTGATAGTCAAATATATTGATGTGATCTGTGCAGCTTTATTGGGAAAAAATAAATAAAAAGCCCCTTTCAGGGATTTATACCAGGACTTTCATGATATTTTACATCTATGTTCAGAGAAACCAACTTTTTCTCACAACTCCACAAGATTAGGGATTATTTACATATTTATGTGTAAATAAAGTAGACACAGAAATCTGTAGATGTTTACAAGCTTTCTCAGACACCAAAGTGAATTTCTCTCAGCTTCAGATTGTAGCTGCTTTGAAATTGCGCTTGTTGAACACCAGACTGTAAACCTCGTTCTGATGCGTCCTCCTTCCCTCTCAGTTCAAAGGTGAGTAAACACAGAAGTAAATGCTGACATATATTATTTATAGGTAGTTATGGTCACACCGTTGTACACGGTGTGGAATGACAATACAGAAGTTACAAAGTCTAACCACTGTGACATAATCATTGGGTTGTTTGATGACCGGAAATTATTGTTGTGACCAGAACTCATTTTTCTGACTCGCACGCTTTGGAGTTAAAATTCAGGACGTTAATTTGAAATCTGTCCTGGATACACATTGTCACATAGTATTAAGGGACTTTCTGCAACTTTTTCCTCATGGCTGCCATTAAAACAACCTGAGGTTAACGCTGCATTAATTTCATTTCACATCCTGGACTCTGCTGTTGAGATTTACATTAATCTGTATTCCCTAGTTATTGACACTAAAGCAGCGACTCTGCAATGACTTACCTCACCATAAGCAGATGCAATTGAGATCAACACCATAGTTTTGCATCCCAGTGCCAAACAAAAAGCCCAGGTTGCGCAGAGAAAGCAGGGCTAATTCTGACACATTCCTGCCTTTGATGATCCACTAAGTAAAGCTAATCTGTGGGTGTAGAAACAGCAGGCACATTCTTTATAACAAGAATCCTATTTTTAGAGTGTCGAAAGTGCTGCTTCAGCTGGGAGTCCCCTACATCCGCATACATGAAAAAAACCTGTGGAGACTACATCGGCATTTACAGCTCAAAAAGTCCACACAACTTTCTCTCTGTAAATAAACTGTGAATCAAGATTGTGACATCCCTTTCAGTTTTACATTCTGAGTCCATGTCTTATTCACTCCCTGGTACTTTTGGTTAAATCGAATACAACTCTGAATACTTTAAATCCTATTTCCCATTTCCCTTAAGACATCCACATTTCTCCCTCTATAATATGTTTGAAATTTCTTACTTGTGAAAAAACAACCACATCAAATCCAGAGCAGCTCTCTGCCTTTCAAACAACCAGAACTCAACCTTATTTGACTTTTGCAGCAAGACTGAGGTAACATAAAACGCACCTCAACATAAATCCTTTTGCACGATTTCGCCAACACTCAGCTAGAAGTACACTCACTTACCCTGTTCAGGCTTATTTTTACGTCCAAGTTACTAAGCCATCATACTGTGGCCTGAGGCCTGTGATCGCTCATTGAAAATGCCACTACAGCCAGCCAAAGTAATCCAACACGGTGAGGTGATGATGAAGAGCAGCAGCAGGAAACAGTACAGACATTTACAAGGTAACTGTGTGGAAATTCAAAGCCCAGGAAGGAAAAATTGTACATGATGTCAAAAGTAACCATGAAAGGTACTTATGTATGGTGGAAAAAAAATATTCTAATTAATCTGATATATTAGATTTGAATACATTTTTAGAACCTGGTAAAGATCACTGATACATTAAGACAGATTGAAGAACTCCACTTCCACCCAGAGGAGTACGCTCTAACTCCAATGCTCTGTTTGCAACACTCTCTTTAAACTTCACATTTCAATCAAGAGTCTATTTGGGGTCTGATTTTAAAATCACAGTCTGATTTTATTATACCTTTTAAAATGTTCTATTGTGTTTTTAAATATGCATATTATATATACATATATACTGTATATACTGCATAT
>CAEFZX010002904.1:0-15544 GCA_903066825.1 Alfaro cultratus | reverse complement strand
ATATACAACAAATTTGTGTGTGTATATATATATAAAAAGTTACTTTAAGGTGAGAAACTTCAGTTTTAGTTTTTTTGTTTATTTTTAACAGAGTACCCTGATCAGTTGATTAATCTGTAAATAATCCACAACAATGAAACTTAAAAAAATACTATTAAAAGACTTTGAACAATTAGAAATCTTAAATTGTGTTGTTAAGAAAAGATGATAAGAACGCGATAAGAATACGTGAACAGAAATTTTCCAGGAGTAGCTATGGCCCCCTCTGGTCACCCCTTGGGGGCGCCACTGCAGGATGGAACTTGTTTTCAGTCATCTTTAGCCAGATTTTTCTTAATGGATAAGTAATGTCTTGTCTTTAACATATGTGTAAATAGATCTCATTATGGCTTTCTTTCTTTCTTCCATCTTTTTTCACTCTTTTATGAAGGCCAGATTCATGGAGCCATATTTGTCCTGTCAACAAATTCTCTGACTTTTATCTGTGGATCTCCACAGCTCCTACAGTTACAGCAAGGAATTTAATTATAATTCAAGCTATACACATAACACTTTAATGAGATTAATTTAAAGTGATCAAACACAATAATGATTTTTTTTTTCAATTGAGACAGACACCTGAAGGTGGATGGAAAACTCATTAAAGGAGCAAATGAATAATGAAAGAGGGTGTGTTGGTGTTGGACTAGCTTGGTTTACATCTTCACTTGATGGGGCACTGTTGTAGCTGCCCTGAGTGGGGGGGGGGGAGGCTGAGGAGGTAGGATACACAACAGGTGAGATGGAAACACAATGCATGAGGGCAGGAGGAGAAAAAGCAGGCGGACGGGGCAGAGTGCCAGGTTGTCTCAGCGCTGTGCAGTGAAAGTGAGGAGACAGCCCCGCTGAAAGGAGCGGCCAACACCAGCCTCATCAGGCAAAAATGGAAAAAAAGTGAAGCGGCCAAACCAGACCCTGCAGGGAATGCAGCCACGTCAGCAAACACAACCGTCTTCATTGTACGGAGTGGAAAAAAACCACCTGGGCGGGAATTGTTCCGTTGCGCCGTGATAAGTTGCCTAATCATCCATTAGTAGAGCAGATTTTGAATTAGTAACTTGAAGCAGAACTGTAGGTATGTGAGTCTAACTGCAGGAATCAATTTAATCCATAATAAATATGTGGTCACCTTCCTAAAATAATGGCTAAGTCAGTTTTTGTCAAAAGATTTTTCCTTTTACAAAAATCACTTTTGGCAAAAAAACTTAGGCCAATATTTTAGGAAGTTGACGATATGTTCGCTAGATAATGAATTAATAAATAAAGCATGAATGAACAAAGTGTTTTAATTTTATGAGTGAGAACGTATGGAAAAAGCTTCCTCACATCCTCATATAAACAAGTAGAGTGTGGATCTGTTGTGCGTTCTGCGTGGTGAAAGTGACAAATGATGCTGACTGCATGCAGGTGTCTCCACCTGACTGTGTTCAAGCGCACCGGTGTGGCATTGTAGGCATGGTAACCGGTGTCCATGCTAAAGTTCAAAATGAACAGGAGGAATTCTGCCATATTTGCTGCAGGCAGGAAAACACGGACAGCTGGACAAGCAGAACTCAAATCAGCACACACCTTTTTAAGTGGCCGCTATCTTCAGAAGTCCTGGACTTAATGCGCAGCACCTCCTGCTGTAAAGTGTCAGCCGGACCATGGAAGTGAAAATGAATAATCACAGGTCTTAAGGTGTGAACTTCTGCACCTTTTTTACATATGTCTTGCTACCAGGGATGTAGCACCATGTGCTCCTGTAATTTTAGCCCATATCTCAACTGTTGGTGCTTAATTGTTAAAGGCAGATTCAAGGCAGAGGGATAGTTATTAGTATGTTAATTAGGTCAAAACAAAATGATGCAGCAGAATGGACAGAACAACAGAATGTATTATTATTAAACCAACCGTTCTGTTCTTTACGATACATTTTACCGAACAAGTTGTTCTGAATAGTGCATACTTGTTGGGATCAAGGGTGTGGGATTTAGTGTTCTGTTGCAACAGAATGGGGAGCAGTACTCTTGCTGTGGCACAGTTTTCTAGTTTTATTACTTTTTTCTCATCTGGTCAACTAAATATCTCAGGATGAAGTCTCACTCTGACAAAGAGGTGACTCACACTTCATCAGTGCTAGGGGTGGGCGATAATTGTATTGTTTATCATTTATCGTGAAAAATTTCCCATAAGCATTTTGATTTTATGTTATGATAAATATCAGTTATTAATGGTACGTTCAGAAAAACAATTCGGACAGTATTATTGGAAATGTTGTTTTTGCTAAGTTCTCTACTGTTCCATGTTTGCAAAAATATATATGTCCATATAAAATTATTATTTTATGCTGTTACTGTGTGATACACATGACCTATTTTAAAGTGAGTAACGTCCTATTTCAAATGTTGTACCTACCTAAAATAATAAGTAGTAGGCTAAATAGTTTTTTTAAATCATGATCTTTATTGTTGTCACAATAATACCTCTTGATAAAATTCTAAGTCCATATTGCCCACCTCTAATCAGTGCAGACAGCACAGCATGATGTTAGGTAATGTTATCTTTGGGTTTTTGGGAATTTTTCAACATGTCCAAAAAGTCTGTCACAGCCTGGTTCAGCATTCTATATTGTTAAATCCACATTCAACTGAGTGTGATTTTCTCCATGGCAACATGTTGACAACCAGCTATGAAACAGTGTTATGGGGGTCATTGTTTGACCGAGAAACTTTGATAACAGTGGCTATAAGCTTTGTGAGCACAACATGGAAAACGCTGATACAAAAAAAATAATAATAATTTGCCTATAATACTTAATGTGATGGACCGAGTTAAAAGCAGGAGTCACAGGATATATTAGAAAAATAGTTTATTATTATTATTTTAACCAAAAGATTATAAATGACAAAGGAAACTGAGCTCATAAAAGAGGTCAAAGAAACAAAACTGAACTCAGGCAAAAATGTAAACAAACTAGCTGCGCAAACAAACATAACTGACCTGACAAAGAAATGACACATGGTGGTTTATATACTGGCTGATCAGACCAATTAAGACACAATAGGGGTAACTAAACAGAGTACAGTTACAAATTACACAAAAACAAATAACAGTACTGCCAAGTTTGGCTAAACTAAAGACCCAAAAATGAAAATCAAAAATATCAAACTTTAAATACAAATATCTACTTAGATACAAAACTTATCTAAACAAAGAAACTATAAATTCCCCCTGCCAGCAGGAACTAGTGGTTCAGTCCAATCAGCATTTAAGCCTGCTGAGGCCTGGCCCCCATCTTTTGTCTGGCATCTCCAGGGCAAGTAAGTACTGGCAGGAAAACAAAGAGTTAATCTTAAGCAAACAAAATTAACTTTAAGTTGATAAAAATACATATGTTAACTAAATGTGCGTGCTAACAAATGGAACAAATGTATCCAAATCAACTAAGAAATGTTTGTATTGAAATTAAAGCGTTGTTGCGTTTGTATGAAAAGATAAATTGTGCATAAAAAGATTTACTGACATAGGAGTGTGGCCATGGCATCTCTAAACATGCCATAAAAAATCCTTCAAGTCATTGTCTTACTTTTAAATATTAGTACATAAGTTTTAAATTCACTTATGCGTCTAACGTTAGCAATGCTGCAATGCTAATGTTAGCTTGTACTCAAACAGGAGCAATAAACAGAGACTCCCTTTCTATCCTTTCTGCTACTGTTAACGTTCTTATTATCTACACTTACAATTCCCTTCAGCTTCACCGTTAAATGCTTCATGTTCACTTCATGTTCTCACTTCATGCTTCATGTTCCACTGTGCTCTGTTCGTGAAAAGCAGATGGTCATGTTGTTCATCATCCATGGATTAGCCCAGTTAAACTGAAAGGAGGGTAATGAGTGCAAACTCAAAGAATGCCACAGAGATGAGTCTGGCTGGTGTTTGTTGTGATGTTGCACATGTTCCACCAGAGCATCTAACCTGGTCAGAAACAATGTACTCAGAGTGGTGCATGAGTCACTTTGAGAGTGATTACAGGAGAGCAGGCAGAGAGAGCGTGGTTGACAAAACACTCGGCATGAGTAGGAAGACTAACAATTCACAGCTAAGCATTTCAACTGGAATCTGATTCGTCTTTACTGCACATGTGCTGCTATGTGTAGGTTAATGTTCTCAAAAGTTGATTGATGTGTTTTTAAATGTCAGTAGACAATGCAGCAGGTTTATATATTGTCCTATGAAGTAATAAAAAAATACTTTTGTGTATAAGAGAAGATTGTAATTTCCTGGCACTGCAATGAAATGAATTTAAGGAGAACATCAAACTTGTCCAAGATGTTAATATAAACTACATAGTGTTCAGTGTCTTATTGTGAACTGCTAATAATGAAAGAAAAGGTTTTATTTTTCTGTGTGTATTTGTTAAAAGGTTTTAGGTTTTTTTTGTAAATGGCGGAATCCTCAAATCTGACCTTGAATAATCTTTTAAATGTCACCTGAGAGTAACTCAGAAATCCAAAGTGTGTCGGCATCAGCCTTTTTTACTAAGCAAAGCTAAGGACCATGTTAGAGGCTCTAAATAAAAGAGAAAAACATTTATGTGAAAGTTATTTCAGTTGTTTGGATATATTGAATATTTTAGCTACTTGAGCACAATAGTTCTCAGAAGCAATGTGTGATCTCATGCTACTGTAGGAAGATGATTCACTCATGAGGTGGACAGATGCTTCAGACTGAAAGTGGAAGTGAAGACTACTGAAGTTCTTCTGATGATTACGATTTATAACCTCAACTGCTCATTTGACCCATTAATTTAAAAAAAATAAACATGGAAAAGTAATGGACCTTGTCATGACGCAGCAGAACACTGTGAATTCCACTCCATTGTTCTCCATATGCAAACATTATGGTGAACCAGAGAGCATCAAAAACGGAGTAAGATGTTCCACAAAGTTGTCTCCATTTCCTCACCTTTAGGTGGTTTTCAAAATGCCAGTTTACTTGCCAAGATTTAATGCTCTTGATTCTTCAACCTTCAGCCAAACAGAAAACTGGGGTTTTGGGCCCGAATGCTGAGACATTTTTTTTTAAAGAAATAACAAGAATAAGCTGTCTTATGATTCAGTTCTCAAGCCACCGTGAACATGCTAACACTTATTTGGAGATGATGCTAAAAAAAGCTATCTAATTTGTGCCAGAAACGTAATGTTAAAGTGTCAAAGTGTCACTAATATATGTATACTATAGCTGTAAGCTGGGACATTTTGTTACGTAGTAATTCAGAAGTTAAACTTCTATAAGTTGCAAACTGATCAGAACAGAATATTTCCTAGAAAATCGCATTGTGACTTCACCATGCTGAGTGAATTTTTGCTAAAAGTTTCCCAGCTGGATGTCTGCCTGTATGGGCAGGTCAGGGCTGATCGTTCCTGTCACTTCTCATCAGGCTTCAGTCTGCCTCGCAGCTCCTTCAAAACACACGACCTCTTCAAGGTCACTTCCACGGCCGGATGGCAGGAAGATTTTGGTCGCGACCAAAAAGTCTTTTTCACTCATTACAGCAGCAGATACCAATTTCTACATCACTACATACACAATAATCACAGAAAAAATTTGTTTTTTTTCTTTTGGGTGAAATTTTTGAACATAAGAAGTTCACATTACAACACTATTATATAATTAAAAGCCAACAACAACATTTCACATAAGATATACGTTCTTCTCTTCCTGTACAGTCAATTTCTACCCACTTCTATCTCCTGCTGTCCTGATTCTGCTTCCATCAAACCTCATGTTTGCTCAAGAAGTGAAAAGCTAATAAGAAACTGTGTCAAAGAACACAGGGAAAGTTTTCTTTAGCACCATATTCCCAGTGTTTAACTAGCACTTCTTTAGCCATGCTCAGGTTTTTCTTCTTTGAACTTTTGGGTGTCATTAGTTTTGATATTAGAACTTGTGCAGCGTAAGTGTTAAACACTTTTTGACTAGAATCCCAAACAAAATAGAGACTATTAAAAAAAAAGTGTCAGTTTTAAAATAATCAATAGCATAACCAGGGCGTCACAGCAGTTCAATAGTAGCTGAAAAAAACAAACAACACAATGACCCTGCAAAATACTGAAAGCCCTGCTGTGCTTGGGGAATCTCACTTCTGTGACAGTGCTGCGGTTACTTTGCTGGACAGACGCCTGCTCAGCAGTGCTGAGGTCCATAAGAGCACAGAGCACTTTATCATTCCTCAGGGAGGGACGAGAACAAACACAAAGTGACGCCATATTTTTTATTTTAAAATCGCAGCAAAGTGGGAGGAAAAATGACATCTGATTTCTGGGTGAAATTGGTCAAGTGTCTTTCCTCCAAACCTTTGTGGTTTCCTTATCGAGAACCAAATGATCTGGAAAAACTGTTTCCAAATCATTTGTCCAATGGGGAAAACACAAAAAACTTAAATGATATCATGGTAAAAAAAAAA
Source organism: Alfaro cultratus (assembly GCA_903066825.1). Classification (NCBI taxonomy): domain Eukaryota; kingdom Metazoa; phylum Chordata; class Actinopteri; order Cyprinodontiformes; family Poeciliidae; genus Alfaro; species Alfaro cultratus. Next base: position 9,054 of record CAEFZX010002904.1, on the reverse strand, counting down.
CCTACAAGTTAGTAGCAAAATTTTTTAAAACAAATCTCTAAAAGTTTTAGTATTTCAAGCATTCCACACGGCGGTATGCTTTCACACGGGGTTTAGTTACACTTTAAGAGTCTGCCTAACATAATGTTGGTGTTTCACCAGGCTGTCTAATACAACACATGTGGCAATAGGGAAAAACACCACTGCTTGTTTCAGTCGGTATCTCGGCTCAGGTGACCTCAATGCAAATGCAAACTTCCATAAGCGAGAAAATGGGCCAAAAATAAAACCGATCCTCCAGAATGAGAGCATTGAACATCAGCACCGGGGAACTTCCTGTCCTCTGCTGCTGTTGGCCTGCGCAGCTCCAACACAGCACACTGAGTAACTCTGGGCCACTGGGACGATTCTGACATGCAGATTATCTTTCGGGCCCAAAATAAAAACCTGGCGAAGAAGACAAACTCATCTGCGGAGGCTGCTGGTTTGGACCAAGAGCTGCCTGTGGGTGGGGATTATTTTCAGAGATGTTGCAGCTGCATCCAAAATTTTGGACACTGACCAGGTCGAAAAAAAAATGACAGGATCTGAGTAGATCTGACTAAATCTGAAATTGCAGTAAGTCCTCCACTAACCCTGTTCGCTCTTCATCCCATCTACCTGCCTGAATCGCACTCGAGTATTTTATTTATTTATCTTTTCAAAGAGCTTAATTCTTTAATAGAGACGAGATGAAGTTACAGGTGAGATGACACCTCAGGAGGTGTTCTCTGTCTCTGATCTCCCCGCTGTGTGTATTATCAGGGTTAATAGGAGTGTAATAGAGACGAGTGCTGAGTGCCAAATTTGCACCTCTTCTTTCATGATGCTGCGGGTTCAGTCCTGGGGCCGACACACGCAGGGGGCTAACGGCTGAAACAGGAGCACAGCAAGGGGAAGCTCTGGCTGTTAACCAATCAACATGAGACGCTCTGAAGGAGCAAGACATGAAAAAACATATTCTGTATTAACTATTCTTTATTCAAAGTCATTTAAGATTTAAAAATGTCATTAGTCCGGACCCCAGTGGTGATGCATGGCGGTGGCAGCATCATGCCATTCAGAGGCTATGGCTTGTTATTTAGCTTTCAGAAATGTTTTTTTTTTTTCTTCTTTGAAGCCTTCTTTAGAAATGTGATCAGCTACATGCTACAGAGGTTGCTGTTGGAATCAAATATTTGAACCCCTTAACAGGCGGTATCCCATCCATGGGACAAATCTAGTTTGTTTTAATATTCAGCCTTTTTCGCTGCCAGTTAAGGGGTTAAAAGAGGAAAGAAAACGCTGCTCTTCATGCAGCCATACAGTCATATTTAACACATTAGGATATGTAGGCGGGTTTGTCAGATTTTCAAAATAACAACCCTTATGTAGGTTAAGCATACTTTTTATTAAGCTCACATTTCTGTATTAAAAAGGTAGTTTTTTTTGTCGTTTAGCTCCATCCATCTTCACTCCACATAGACCAGCATCCTCCACCCTCAGCATGATGCTGCCACCACCATGGGTGCAGGTGTGACGTGTTTGCAGCTAGTTTCTTCCGACAAACCTCTTCCATGTGAAGCACTGCTTACACTTTTTCTGTAAAAACTGTAAATTGTACAAATTTGATTTAAAATTGCTTAAAATGCAGCATCTCGTTTAAAAAGCATGCAGTCCAAAAAGACGGCGTCAAGAAATGAAAGCAAGGGAAAAAAATATGTACAAAACACACCATGAGAAGCGAAAAAGACAAAATGGAAAATCTATAAGAGAACTGCAATTTCACTATGTTAAGAAAATACAAATATATCTTTTGAGTGTTTTATATTTTTATATATATTTGTTGAAATTGTCACTCTGCCATGGCAGTATGAGACAGATGATCTGTAAAAAAAAAAAAAAGAAAAGAAAAGAAAAATCAAGCTCCTCTGCCTAGAAAATAAAAACAACCAATCAGAGCCTCGCGGGTCTTAGCGCTGTCAATCAGCGACCTCAGTATCATAAAAGTATGGTGCTGCTCATTCCCCTCTCTCCCATTCTCCCACAGCCCGTCAGGTACATTAGACTAGTTAGCATAGCCACAGATGATGGAGGATAAATGGTTGTTTCTCCACCATTAGCACATTTAGCAGCGAGTATATGAGGTTGCTTGATAGCACTAAAACCCTCCTCCTGGCTCTGATTGGTTGTTTTTGATTGATGCATTTGTTCAACCAGAATAGTAAAAAATTTTAGAAAAAAAAATACATAAAAGTTACTGCACCTTCAAGATTGATTTGTCAGGATCTAAAATGGCAACGCTCACATCAGCTCACAGCTAAAAGATGCTGTTCTAAACCAAGAGCTTCACGTTTTACTAAATATTGGCACTGAAACCTCATCTGCATGCTAGAAGAACTGAATTAGCAGTCGATACTTCGGTCCCTCAGTGTGTTTTTTGACAGACTGGTTTAATCTTAGCCAAACACGACGTGATTCCCACAAATCATTTAAGGGCTGATTTAATCCGTTTCACACAGCCTCAGTCTGTTTCTCACTTCTAACCCACAAGCCCACAGTGAGAGCTGTTAGAGGGACAGTGGCTCAAAGAAAAGAACCATTCCACCCAGTTAGCTTGCACTGGGTCAACGACACCAAGTTACACACAGGTAGACACTGTTAGAATGCCACGGTGTCTCTGGGCACACGGACTGCTTAAAACTTACACTAACGCCTTAGCATCATTGATAATTAAAAACTTGGCTTCCTTGAAAAGTAAAAAAATCCTATTTACAACCTAGAAAGTAAAAACAATACTCAAACTAAGTTTGATTTTGCAGTTTCAGTAGAATTAACGTTTCAGTTCAGCCAACAAACTGCACCGTTTATGATTGTCTAATTCTAAGTTAAATTAAAACCTGAACAAAAAACTGGATAAGACAAAAGCAAATGCAGTTCTGGCTTAATAAAACTGAAAGTTCACAGAAATCCTTTAATCTCCATGGCAACCATTTAGCTGTGCAAAACACCTGGTTGCACCTATCCCCAACTTCGGAGCAGCAGTTTCCCATCTTCCTCGCCACGGAACAACCTTTCCCTGCGACTCCCCCACTCAGCTCCTTCAGACTAGCCAGGAGCAATTAGCAAACACCTGGAACTGAGCTTCTACTGAGCTCATTATAGGAACTACATCTCAATGTAATGCTGGTAAAAAAAAAAAAAATTTAAAAAAAGACTTGTTAAAGGGTTGATAGAGGAGCCATGTTGTGATGACTTCCTGAAGGCGGAGTTTCAGAAAGAGCAGAAGTTCTTAAAGAGACAGACGCTCAATTTGAAGGTGTTACATTACAAAGTCAAATTTCTTCGGAGTCATATTTGATATATAGTATTTTCTATAACAACTGACGGTAACAGTTACTTGATTATGCGATAAAATAGCGACTGGGAAACAATACTGCCCCTTTAAGTTCTATGGCCATCTGCAAGGAGAGTAATTTCTGAATTCAAAGCAAACACATGGGGCCAATTGTTACAGTAATACTGAAGGGGTTTCAGGCTTACAAATCTGTAGATATGTAGATTTATATGAAATCTACATATAAACAAATGATTGACATAGGATTACAGGAGTTGCTAAATTACTGGCCGGAATAAAAGCCAACAGTGAATTTTACTCATTACTGAGGTCAAAGTCAGCAATTACTAAAGTAATCTAATCTGCACTTCCTACAAAGAGAGACTGAGGTCAAATGTTGGAAATCAAAAGCACGAGCAGCACCTGGAGTCCACACAATGCATCTGCTTCTCTGTCAGATTTATACAAACAATTGACAGAAAGTACAGTCCAACCTAACCCTTTAAACCGCTTTACATACAGCAACAATTGACCCAAAAAGTTGCTGAACGCCATCCCTTGTCCTGGTCATCCCTTTAAACCCGATCTCTGTCGAGGGAACAAAGGCAGAAATGTTTGGCCCCTGGGTCTGACCAGTGGAGCCATTGAGCGCCTTTTGCTGGGATGGGATGAGGCGAATTAAAGCCTCAGCAGAGAATCCAGCTGACACGTAGAGAGTGATGTGGCTCTGCTGCCAGCGGCTGCTGAGCATCATCCGTCTTAAAAAAAAACTGAATCCGTTGTATTTTAATCAAGGGACAGTTGAAAGCAGATTGAGACAGATGCATTTAAAAGGCAGAGGAGCAAGAATCTGTTGACAGATTATCTGTCTTATACCGTCACGAAATAATTATAATTTGAACAAATATCTACAAAACATACATTTTTATAAATGTTAAATACTGCAGCTTTAAAAGAATTGTGTTTTTCAAGTTGCAATCATTTTAAAAACACAAAAAACTTTTTTTTTTTTGGTCATTATTAATGAAGCACAAGCTTCTTGCATGTCCTGTTTTTTATTTCTTTTTTCATTTCTCATATAGACCAGCACCTCTCAGTTCAGTCTTATGAATGGCCTGTCTGCTTCCTCCAAAAGGCCCAGAGCTGAAGGGACAAGCGACATTTCGCCATACGCTTACAAAAAACCCCTCCCTCCACCATATGCAACACTGATTAATTAATTTTTCCATGGCTGAAGGCCTGATTTTTTGCTTCTCATATGCCAGAAACCAACACTCAGGGAAAACTCATCCTGGCTTTTCCATCAGCTGGCGGTATTTCTGACTTCCAACAGCTCTCTGCCGTTTAGCTTACATGTACCATTTTCAGTCTATTCTCGTGTCAGAACAGAGTGTAGAGATGTGAATGTGTGCTTTAGTGCATTTGTTTGTAATACCTTGTGGGGACCATTTTCCTGACGCATACTACGTTGTGGGGCCCCACTGTTCCTTGTGGGGACTGAAACCTGGTCCCCACAAGGGGAAACGCTGTTTTTGGGTCAAGGGTTAGATTCAGGACTAAGCTGTGAATTGAGTTTTGGTTAGGTTCAAGGTTAGGTATGTAATGGTTAGGGTTAGAATAAGGGTAAGGTTTAGGTTGTAGAAATGAATGGAAGTCAATGGAAAGTCCCCTCAAAGATAGCCACGCAAATGTGTGTGTGTGTGTGCGTACAGCTATTTGTAGCAGGTCTGGTTCCCTGGGAACCCATCCTCCATCTGTCGGTTTCACACAGCCCAGTCCCGCCAAGCCCTAATTTTACCCTAAATTTACCAGCAGCTGACCCCTTTTTTTTTTTTCTTGGTGGCATCACTGATACCGTCTCCTTGCTCTCTCACTCACTCACTCACTCACTCGCTCACTCACACACACAAACTCTCCTATGTGGATCATGCGATCATAAAAGAAGCTCAGAACAAGGAGACAATTTGGAGCGCAGATGTGAGCCCGCCCACACCTCCCGGTGTGAACGTGAGCACATGAAGCGCTTCACAGTTTAAACACACAGCAGCTTTTAGTATAGAGCATTTTCTGTAACAACAACAACATTTTCTATATTACCTTTTCTTTCTTTTTCTTAATTCAGGAACAGTTCTGGGTGAGGACGTCATGTCCGTGTCCTTGTGGAGCGTGACGCCACGTGTTCTTGTTTTCTGCCCTTTTCCTCACTTCCACTGAAGTCACATGTTCACACTTCAGTGATTGGCCACATTATTAGAAACTAAGTCAAAGACATAGAAACTGCTCCGCCACCAAGGTTAGAAGAACAGGAGGACAACACATGGAAGTCACAATGTATTCAGAAGCACTGTTTCCTTTAAAAGGTTTGCAAAACTTTGCCAACATTCTGCTAATGTCGTAAAAACGAAAGACACAATTTTGCAATTGAGGTGTTTCCAATGAGAAACTCAATTAATCACATGGGAATAAGTTTGTCAGCATAAGTCATTACAGACATGCAGCACCATGACCCTCCAACTACTTCCTGTCTTCTTCTTCTTCTTTGTGGTTTGTTCCAGTGGCAACATCCGATTGTTGATCATGTGACTGAAGGGATGCGAAAAAAGTGTTTCCATTGCAGTTTTGCGAAATAAACCAATTTTGATACAGACACAAGACAAACAAATAAACAAAAAAAAACAAAAACATCCTCATCCTAATGCCAAAACGTTTTACTGAGGTTTTTTCAAAATTGGCTTGTTTGCATTAAAGGAATTTATTTTCAAAATGTCAACTTGCAGAAAAAGATGGTCGATGCAATCTCAGCGACTGACTCTTACAGCTACTAATTTAACATTATAAGTAGTTTTGTTTTAGTTGTGTGTGTCTAACTAACACACAACTTATCCATTATGTATGGATAAGTTGTGTGCTCTTTATCCCATTTGGAATAATGGGTAAAGATAATTATTCCAAATGTTCAGGTCTCTCAGGAAAATTTCTGCCAGACTTTAATGTTTTTCTCAGTGCAAATGTTTTGCTCTTTGCCCACTTCCTGTCAAAGTTGAACTTGAGCAATTTTCTCCTGTTACCATCTGCCGATCTGCTTTCTTGCACTTCAAAAAAGAAAATTACTGTACAATTTACAGTGAAGTACTGGCTGATGGGTTGTCAACCACTTGCTGTAAAAATTACAGCAAAATTCAATTACAGTTTTAATGGAATTTATTGGTTTTACTGCAAATTTTACTGCAAATGTAACCATGATTTTAATGTAATTTTGATTCTATTCTAATAATTATACTGCCAACATGCCCTTCAATTGCTTTGAATGTCCTCCACTTTTTATGCTATGTCCTATATAGTAGAATGGTTGAATTTAAATTGTTTTTAGACTTTTTTAAAAATCCCTTACCGGAGGTCTCAGAAAACTCGTACCTCACTCTGGTATTCAGTCTCACCTCAGCATGCAAACTCTTTGATTTTTGCCACTTCAAGTGGAAATAATTATGGGATATATTGATATTTCTTTTACAAGTGACTTTTCAGAAAGATATAGCAGCTTGTTTTAAGTCAGTAATTTCTTAATATTGATGAAAGCTATTTCCCCTGGCAGATTATTTCAATTATTACATGTAATAACATGTACCTTTTCATTAATATTCAACAAGCACTGATATCTTGCTGAAAAGTTACTTGTAAGTTAGTCTTGTCTTATTTCCATTGTACAAGAAACTAGTTTGCACAAGAAACTAGACTAAAAATAGTTGGTAAGACTTTGTGTTTTCGTAATGTACCTACATAAACTGGCTGGCTTTTAGCTCACACACATATACACAAAAAAACAGCCTGGGTAAATAAAAATATAAAAAAAAGTTAAAGGAATGTTAAATTTGTTGAAAGGTTCTTCAGGAACCCACAGTGTAAATGTGCATGCCGTTTGTTGTTCACCTGGCTCAGTGCCTCAGCGTTTAGCCGCGTCTCTTCACTGGAAGGAGACAATGCCGGAGCTGTTCCTGTCACTCACATCATTAACTCTCAATGCTCTCTTTGTCAGTCAGAACACTTGGAGTCGGGTTCTTATGGAGATTCCTACTACTAAAAAGGACAGGTTAACTTGTCGCTCAGCAGTGTCAAGCTAACTCAAACTCAAGGTAACGTGTCACAGTAGCTTGTTGTTTTTTCCCCCCTAATTTTGTCACTTAGCTGTTCAGCATCTTCCACATAGAGCAGGCTTGATGTTTCCACGCCTAACTTGCTCCTATTGACTGGTTTCATGTTACAAATAGCTGTAATATAAATCCAGCTCACATGAGCACACCTTAAGATCAGAGTTCAGGTGAGAACAGAGAAATGAATCCCACTGACTAAGCACATCCAGGAAGACTCAATCATCAATTAGGAATATTTGCAATTTTGAATATGATGTAAATGTGTTAGAGAAAGTTTTTTTTTTTTTAAATGACTGATGAATTAATATTCCTGATTAGTTCACCAATGATTCAGTTAGTTTTCTGACAGAAGGTCAAAGTCGCCAGAGGAGGACACTGGATACTGAGCCGATTAATGTTTCACCCCCTGGATGTCGGTGCAGGAGCTGCAGAGGTGTGACCAAACACATCCATGGACAGTCGGCTGACAACCCCTGGATTTTGTTACCAAATGAAACTACTGTGGAAAAGTAGAGGTTCAAGACTGAGGGACGGCGCATTTATAGTACCTCAGAAAATTGCTCTTCCTTTCAGACGTTTGTTAAATTGACTGGGTGGACTTGTTCAGTTGTCTGAGAACAGTGCAGTATGTCACATCCTTTTCAGCATTCTCTGCCACAATGACTCCTCTAAGCATAAATTGTTGCTTTGTGATTATACTCTGGGTGAGTTATTTTTATTTGCTTTATTTTTTATTTTTGGTGTAAGGTGCTATTACTACTCGCTGGTTTCTTGCCACAGTAAACAACAACCAGCTGGACCTGAAAACTCGAAGGCCTTTTCACAACTGCTTCAGTCAGTGGGAGTACAAGAATATCACATTTCTAATCCCTGCCGAACAGAAATGAAGTCGGATCAAACGGGCGTTTCACTGGGTTATGTAACTGGGGCCACGGCTCTTCGGGTCCTCTGACCAATCTGAGGCATTGTTGTCAGACAAATAGTTGCTGAGACGAAAGGTCAAGGGTCAAAGGAGAAGTATTTATCAGAATCATGAAGAAGCGCTTGTGATTTCTTCTGTTTCTTTTTTTTGTCATCTTTTTTGCCCTACTCAACATTCAAAACGCCTTCGTAAAACATTTCAGGATACTGTATCTGATTATTTTAGGAATAGTGCAGAGAATTACACTGATGACATAAATATTTTTTCACTACACGTTTTCTTCCTCAGACATCTGACCGGTGAACAGACTGAATGTTCTCACATGGTCAGGAGTGACAGGTTCTGATTTGATCAGAGTTTTCTGGAAAAATGAACAAGATAACAAACTCGTAGCCTGACTTGGACCAAAGGAAATAAACTACAGGTGTGAAAATGCCTTAACACCACAATATACACTGCCTGGCCAAAAAAAAAGTCGCCACCAAAAAATGGTCGCACTCTCTAATATTTTGTTGGACCGCTTTGATTACAGCCCGCATTCGCTGTGGCATTGTTTCAATAAGCTTCTGCAGTGTCACAAGATTTATTTCCATCCAGTGTTGCATTAATTTTTCACCAAGATCTTGTATTGATGATGGGAGAGTCTGACC
>CAEFZX010002902.1:0-31766 GCA_903066825.1 Alfaro cultratus | reverse complement strand
TGTTGTTGCCTCTATTCTATTTTTATTGCCTTTCAAGATGACATGTCTGTTCTTGGTGTTGGATTTTATCAAATAAATTTCCCTCAAAAATGCGACTTATACTCCGGTGCAACTTATATATGTATTTTTCTTCTTTATTATGCATTTTATGACTGGTGCGACTTGAACTCCGGAGCGACTTATAGTCCGGAAAATACGGTATTTAAAAAAACCTGCGATGACTGCAAGTCATGTGATTAACAATGTTACTACTGGCAGAAAAGACGAAAAAGACAACAGGAAGTGGTGGGAGGACGATGGCGCAGCATGGTTTTTAAAGACTTATCATGTTAACAAGCATAGTCACGTTTGATTTTAATTTTGTTTCTAATTAAATAAAAACACAGCAATTGCAAAATTGTGTTTTTTGTTGTTTTGGTTTTTTTGCATTGCCAGAATATTGACAAAGTTTTGCTCACATTTGTAATAGAATCTCAGCAAAACTGAAGAGGCCTCTGACTGACAGGATCATTGCAGTCATGACATTATACCTGCTCAACTATTGGGCCGCGAAGATGATATTTCACAGTAACATATCTTGGTTAACGACATAATTTGTTCACAAGCACTGCTAATCCACCTCGTTTGCTTTTACTGCACCTCTTTAAATCTCTTGTCTCGCCATACGGTTAGAAAGCCAAGCAGAGAGATATTGGAGTAGGGCATATAATCTTTGCCTTTTACAGTCATTGGAAGAGATGATCTGAACTTTCTGCTTGACGCTGTACAGACAGGAAATGAGTATAGTGAGAATAGGAAGGAAGGAACTGAGCGTTTTTTCCTCAGATGGCTATAAACATTTTAACAAGATAGCATCATGTGAGTATTTGCATTTATTTGCCAATATTTCTTGTTCTCCACTTCTGTGTTTGCTAAGTGCAACAAAACAAATGGTCATAGTCTACTTCATGAGGTCTGCTACTCATTTTTGTTAATCAGGAAGCCACAACCGACTCCAGTTGGTCCAACTCTCTCTTTCTCTCTTTTTTTTTTCATTTAGCAATTTTTGTTTCCTAATTGGTTCCGGATGAAACACGTTTCCTTTCCTTCAGCTCTCCCAATCAAAACACTTACCTCATTTCTTTACTTTTCATTTGTAACTGACAATGTCGTTCCAGAGTAATCGTCCTTTGAGGAAACATCTATATCTATTCATGACTAAAGCCAGCCTAGAAATAAATCTTCGTGTGAGCACCTTCGCAGATGTAACACAACAGAGAGCCAATTTCTCTTTTAGCGTTACACTGACACCAAGTTTCTGTAGAAATCTGATTAGGTCTATATCTGTCATCAGCAGATTGAGAGCCGTTTTAATGGCAGACAGATGGGATTTCTCTCTCTGGGCTGGCCAGGTGTGTGCGTGGGTCTGCATCTCGGTGTCGAACAAAGGAACCAGAGAGGGTGATGTCATCTTCTAGCCATTGTGGGTCTGTTTTTGTGCGTCGGGACTACAGAAGGGGATGGCGGCGGGTGTGGAGGGGGGCTCCATACTGAGGTCACCTTTCTCAAACACAAAGGAATGGCTCAGCCACAGAAACATGTTCACAGTTGAAACATCTTTTTTGCGTGATTAGTTCAGTGACACATCATATTTTCCCACACAGATACACACACACGTGCACACAGTGTGTGTGTGAACAGCGGGGAGTTATAAATGTGGGTTGTTTTTTTTTCCCACTTCAGAAACTCAGTGAAACTCAGTGAAACTCAGTGAAACTCAGTGAAACTCAACCCCAGGAAGGAAAAAGTCACATTTCTTCATTAGTGTCTGTCATGATGTAATCTGCATGAAACCAGCTGCTTCACGAGTCTGTCTTGAATGTGTGTTGATGTGTGGTGTGTGTCCACCTGAGTACATTTGACAGCGAGTGAAAGTGTGTTCAGGTCATCTGGGGTCACATGTGATGTTCCTCATGTGGCGCTTAAATTGAGGTCTGAACAGTTTGGAACAAAGTCTGATCTGTTCAGCTGGCCTGTCATAACAGGGACACAAGATTGGTTGAAATTTGAATTGAAGTGTGTCTGTGTGTCGTCACTTGGGAAGAGATGATACAACCAAGAGATGAACGCAAGAGTTAATCAGGGATTGGAATTTTAAAAAAATCAGATTTAATCATTCTTCATAGAACATATTTACGTTTTTGTTTCTGATACCAAAGACCTCCCGGTTTTTAAAATGTTAGGAAGAACAATCACCTGCGAATCTGAATATACGTACTTGAGACTCTCTTAAAATACAAAAAGTAGCTATTGAAAAAAAGTTTGATGTTTATATTTCAAGACGACTCAGTGAACATTTCACAGAGGAAGGACTCTTTCTTTCCATCTGTGTTTAAGTTGCCTTCTCTTTACCCAACGTGTCTCTGGCGCTGTAGCTCACATTTGTTCTCCTGTCACTCTCAACCAGCCCTTACCTTTATTCACTAACCCCGCCCTCACACGTATCTTACACATACTCCCACATGTCTCCAGTGGCCAAGCCCAAATGGGTTAATCTCTCATCGTTGGGATTGTGGACTTCACCCGTTCGTTTCAACCCCCGGAGGGCCGAAGGTTTTGGGTGTCAAAGCTCCTGTTTTCCCACAAAGAAAGTGGGATCATGTGGCAGTGCAGACGTGTATGAAATGACAAGGTCCAACAGTATTTCTCCCCTGTTTTTTCCAGCTGTGGTGACGTTTGATTGTTGGGTCTGCCATTTCTGTCTTTTAAAGGCTTTTTAACTCACTGTTTACTGGAGGCTCTTTCTGTCGAGCTGAAAAGAAAACTCTCATAGTGTGTTTCTCTCTTTACTGCACTGGGTATAACGAGTATGTTTGTGCTCTGTTGGTGTAGGGTTGTTTTTTTCCCCCTACTTGCATAAATGCACACTGAAAACACTGTGTTAAGTCTGTTAAAGAATGCCCAATGTTTGGATGTTCGTCTGTGATTCTCTATGCTATTGTGGCGGAAAATGACAAGCTTCCAATGCGGTTTTTGGTTTTACGACCAAATGAATCACCCCGAATGCTTTCGCAGCCTATAAAACTGTCATTTCGAAGGCTTTTTTGATTCCTAGCATCACTTTGCAAAGCTGGTCCACAGAGGAAATTGGTCATTTTCGTGCTTTTGTAAACAAAATGGAGGAAGTCAGAGTGTCATCATTGTCTCTGTGTTCGAAGGATTGCTTTATAGCAGAACTATTCACATGACAAATAGGCACATATATTGAGTAATTACCCAGAATCACTGGTTTGTGGTTTTCACATCTCTTTCCGTTTGTTTTCCAGGGTCGACATGTTAAGACGGGGCAGCTGGCGGCCATCAAGGTCATGGACGTCACAGAGGTCAGTAAGATCGCCCAATCTCTTATTATCTCAATTGGGATTGTAAATTCCAACAAGTTGGCAAACAAACCATACTGGTGTATATTGATGGTGGAAGTGAAATAATTTATGCAGATTTGAATGGTTAAAATATTTGGGAAAGCTCATGTTGTCCAACTGAAAGCTGTAAAATTACACTTGAACAATTTATTTTATCAAACGAAATAAACAGCTGTTCTTAATAAACTTAAAACTTGGCTTTTTCTTTGAGATTTTGACTAGCTGGAGCCCTTAAAAACTAGAATAATCTACTAAAGCTGAGTACAGTAGAATGTTTTTCCCTCTAGATTGCAAAAATATTACAGTTTTGTGTTCCTCTGCAGAATATTAATATTGATATAGCTTGAATATTTGCTTCTTCTGAAGCTTTTTATATATATATATATATATATATATATATTCTTTACAACCTTCATGGTTTTCCTCTAGCTGCAGCCTGACACACCACCAGAGAGAGATCTGACACAGCAGCCTTCAGCTCAACATGAAGCGAATAGGTTTTGTTTAAAGTTGAAGATGTAACAAAATGGAAGACGGAAATATAGATAAAGAAATAAAGAATGAAGTTATCCCAGTCATTCTGTCCAGATAGAGCGGTCCGTTTCAGTCCGGGGTCTTCTTCCCACTCCTATCGGCCAAAATCCGCTTCTTTGACCAACCTGAAAAGTTACTCGTTAGATCTGTTGAAGCTGTGCTGAGAAATCCACTTACTGGGAAAATGTTTCAAAATCCCGCCATGACATTTGGAGCGAGAGTCTCGCTGTGGCCTTCAGCGAACAAATCTGCATTTCCAACCAGTGAGATCAAAGAGCGGCAAGCAGGAGGATAGATCAGCGATGGGAACATGTTTATTCATTCATGCGAGCCGCATCGCCGAGGAGAAATGCAAGTGTTGGGAAACCAGGACATGGAAGGACCTTTTTAGCTCTATTCCAGTCGAATGTTTGGATTAGTCTTTTTTCCTCTCGCTCCAGCTGTTATCTAAAATAAATGCACAGTTTCACTCTGGACGCCCGCCAAGAACGACAGCTGGACGGAGGAAGTTGGTGGCACTGGGACGGATTTGAATCGGCACTTCTGCAGAGACACTAAGCACTTCTGTTCCACATTTCTATGGACGTAAAGAAAGGAGTGTTCAAATGTCAAGGATACACAAAATCCCATGACTTATTTCTTCTGCATGCATAGGTGTCCACATTCAACTCCCTGTGTATATTATACATAAGTGGTCTGACCCACATACGGCTTCCTGTTCTACATATCATTTAGCAGACGGGAAGCAGGGCTGGACGAAAGATGACCAGCCAGGAGAGGAGCGAGGATGTAGACTAAAATGAGATTCCCATTGTTTATGTTTTATAAAACATTTGCAGTCGTGGTAAACAGACTCTGTAAGTTGTGGGGTTGTAACATATGAATGTTCTGGTCTTCACAAGGTTTACTTTATAAAAACAAACCTAACCTTCTTTCTCACTGTGTAACGCAAGTTAGACTAACTCTTTTCTGTTCTATATGAGAAAAGACAAAGTTATTCCTCCTTGTTAAATGTCAGACTAACAAAAAAAAGTAAAATTTCTTTTAATTTCTATTACTTTTTTTTTTAAGTAAGAGAAGTTTACATACATTTCCACTATAATTGGTAAGATGCCTTCTTAAGCTTCGGGACTTGTGTCAAATGTTTTGGGCTCCACAAGCTTCTCACAATAGCTTACTGTCATTTTGGACTGCAGATGTGAAACTCTACAGTCTTCTTTATTTCCGCTCTTTGGGGTATTTCTTAGTATTTCAGCTTCCCAAACTGCACTTTGTTTTGAATATTGCAGATACTCGTGAGTAATTGGATTTTCCTCGAATAATTTGGTGTCTCGTTCCACAGAAAATCCGCAAATGCTGAAGCGCGGATAGCCGGAGCTGGAACTGTACAATCCTTCACAACAGCATTGCAGAAGATGAAGCACAATTAAGGAATGAGATGTTGATAATCACGTGGCTTTGACTTAGCTTTCAGGAGACAGATAAGGAAACTGGTTGTTTCACATAACCACTTCAGAACTGGGTTAGGCACTAGAGTCAGTTAACCTCTTTCATGCATTAACAATGAACATTACACCTATAGCTACACCTTAACGTTGACTACGGTATAGCTAATCAGTATAGTTCATTATCCTGATCTAACCGAATTGGTCTATTTCATAAGAGTTTTCTGCCACAGCCCGTCTGTTTGTGTCTATATCTACTGAACTAAGGTTCAGTAGCAACCTTCTCCCATGTTTAGAGGAGACCGATGTCAGTGCAGTGCTGGGGCAAGTAGACTGTCATGTTGTGGGTCACTGCTTGCAGTGGGACGGCTTCAGCAGCTTCTGTTTCAGATGGATGGGCTGCAGCGGCTTCAGGTTCGAACTCATGTTTGCAGCACATGCGTCAGGTTAATTCAGTGGCCTGCTTTGGTCGTCTGTTTTAAGTTGCTGGAAAATTACTCAGGCACTCTGCTAACTCTCTAGTGCCTCAAAACTACCCAGCCCATCACATTCATGTTCTGAATATGCATTTTGTTGTGAAGTGATTGCTCCTCCAAAGCAGGAGTTTGTCTAAATGGATGTTTTCCCAATCGATGAGCGCTGAGGGGTTGTAAGAGGACAAAATTAAAGGGAGGGAACGGAGTGAGAGAAATCATGGTAAGAAAGAGTCTGAGAGCTGAGATAAGGAAAAGAAATCGGCGAGTTTCCCCTCTGCTTTACTCCACTAAGAAGGTTCATCTGAAGTGCACTGGGATAGCAGGACGGGCGGCTGCTGCTGCCTGCCTAATTTTTATTTCCTCAGCTCTCCTGCTTACATCTCTGTATCTTCCACTCTGTCAAGGCCATTCATTCAGGGTTTCTGTATTATTGCAGTTTATCTCATTCTTACTTCTCTGCACTTTTTACACTAAACCCTGCTTGTTATTTCTGTTACGAGCCGCCATCTTTGTTGGGCTCACGAGAGAGAAAACGTGATAGAAATAACACGGGAGACAGATGTGACTGCAGCATCTGTATACCGTGTCTCAAGCTGCAGCTGGTGGCTTGATGTAATTGACCAGGGTTCAGGTGGAAAGACATTGATCTTCATTAGTGAGAAAAGAGAAATTTCTCTCAGCTCCTCTGGAGGATTTGTCTGCTTTTCTTCACATTTTTTTTCCTCCTTTACCTTTTTGTCTCTCTGGGAGTATATTGCTCATAGGATGAAATAGACACTCTGTCACCTCCCACCCCTTCCCACCACTTGCTGCAGAAGGGTGAAACAAAAACCAATGTTTGAGGAAGCCTGTTTCCAAAGATAGCTCGCTAGCTATCCAAGGTAGACGGGTAGAAAACGGTCAATAAAGCTGATTGTATTGCTAATTCTGAAAATTTCAGCTGAAATCATAACTCATCAGACCAGGGAACATTTTTGCAAGCTGATATTGTCCAGTTTTGATGAGCCTGAAGTGTGAAATGTAGTGGCACTTCGTTTGGTCCTCTGCTGCTGTAGCGCATAGGTCTCAAAGTTCAAAGATGGTATTCCACATACCTTTGTTGTAACAACTGGTCATCTGAGCTTCTGTTGCTTTTCTATGATCACCAGCCAGTCTACACATACACCTCTGACCTCAAGCAGGCATTCTCATCCATACAACTGACTATCACTGTATAATTTTGTGCCTTGGGCTATTTTAGACCAAGAGATGTTTGGGGGTAAAAATGAAGGTTATCGACGCTCAGTATGCCCTTCATCACCACATCTAGATTCCTAAATGCATCAAATTGGTATTTGTGTTAGGAAGTACTTGTTCAGTTCAGTTGTTCTCAATCATTAGTGAGTCAAGCATAAATAATAATATTTCATCTCATGCTACCCAATGCAGACACTTTGTCTGCACTGATGTAGATTTACTTACCTCAGCACGATGAATGCTTGAAGTGGTTTAAGCATTTGGGGATACAAATAGACAGTAGGAAGGAACTTTATCACTCCTTCCACATTGGAGTGTATATCAGCATGTACAAATCTTGAAAGGAATGAAGTTACTTATGTCAATTCTCTCAGTATTTCAGCTCAAGTTAATTCAGATATTTGGGATTATGGACCATTTCAACCTAATGGTGTAAAAATTTGGCAAATAAAACACTTTCAAATGGAATAATAAGGATTTTTTTTTTTTTTTATCAAAATGTCAGTAGGCTAGTTCTTCGGCAGGTAAAATGTCATTATTTGGTCAGCGATATGGCTTATCAGACATTTTATTTCTGTCTCCCGGTTTTCAGACATATGGAAAATGTCCAAGGTTTGTAAATCTACATGTATCCACACACTTTCTGCTAAAACAAATAATTACCTGCGTGTGTCATGTTCAGATCAAACCTCCTGCTATCGGTTCCTTGTGTTGCTGCGTAACAAGGAGGGGTCTTCAGACACATGTCCTTTTTTATAATTATTTTTTAGAAATGAAGAAGAGGGACGGGGATTTAAAAAGATTGGCCGACTCCTTCTGGACGACTTGGTGTTTGTTAGACATGTCAACGCCTGTTGGTCCCTGGAGGCCAAAACCTTGATTTCTCCATCACATTTCCGCTTTGTGGCTGTCCGCTCGCCTGGTTCTGTTAGCTCGGCTCCCATTGTGTGCTGTAATACTATAGCAACAATATGGCCGCCACCGAGTCTCCCCGCATCTGTCATACCCAGGAATGATAATGAGTGGCTTCAGGGCTCTTCGTTTTGAACGAATGACTGCACTTGAAGGAAAGTAAGGGGAACAGGATGACGAAGGAGAAAAGGGAAGCGTATACGTTGTAATGATTCAATTAATGACTGTGGCACTAAAGTCATTATGGGAGGCAATAATGGAAAGTGATGCTGCAAGGACAAGAAGGACAGAGACAAATGCCCAAAATAAAGGTGCAGACTCCAAAGAAGCTGAGGAGGAAGAGAAGCAGAAAGGGCGTATGAACGAGAGCAGTTAAATTCTGACAGAGGTTACTGTCTGTCTTCAGACTGTCCATCAAGCTTTAGCTTTTGTGTCTTCTTTGTCTGCCTCTGAGCAACATAGTACTAAAACAAATATTAAATATTAAAGTAATTTAAAATGATTTATTGCTGCCTTTTCTCCTACCAACTGTGCCAGCAGGGCCATTCATATTAGGGGAGCCGTTTTATTGTTCTGTAAAGCATAACGGAAGTGAATGGAAGTAGCAAAAAGTCCCAATGTTTTTTACAGTGACATATTTCTGAAACTGTTATTCTGAGGTCAAAGTCTGTGACACTATCCAGATCAGTTTAACTTGTCATCTGAACCTGTAAAAAAACAAGTGACAAGCTAATGTTACACTGGTATACAGTCTGTTAGTTATTTACCTCAGACAGTGAAAAAAAACAAAAAATCAGTCCTACTGAAGTTAGTCTATGTGACTATCCTGGTGGGTATCCTTGAACAGGATGATTACTTATTTAATTTAATGAGACGATGTGTGGACTCCAACAGATATCCAACAAAAAGACTCTAAAAATAATAAAACATTCTGAAACAACACATTTTCTTACCTGAGAAACTTTATGCTCACAAACAACACTTGCGGACTGGCTGCTAACTCCACTGTCTATTGTGACGGTGGTAATAATTTATTTTTCTTTTTTTTCAGCATGTTTGGGGTAAAGCGTCAATCATGTTTCATCTTTAGTTCCTATCTGATATGCAATTGTCACCATCATGTTTTAAGAGGAGAACCGAGTGAAACCTCTGTATTATCACTGGTGACTGTTTATTATTCTCCGTCTTTTGGCTGTTGTATGAGATTCACGGCCCACAGCCTGTGTTTTTTTTTTAATTCTCCATTGCTGTGGCCGCAGCAGCTGTAATTATTCTGAGGGCGTTGGGATGCTCCGTGAACCACGTCTGTTCGCTGTGTTTATGTCTTTTGCTTCTACGATAGTTTTTTGGGTTTTTTTTTTACCGGGTCCTCCTTTGTTTTCATCTGCCCATATCTGATGAATCAGTTGACTGATGGTGGCCGGGTGGGTAACTCCCGGTGGTCTGCTGCTGATGAGTGGATTAACAGATGAGCTAGCTGGCTGGAGGTCTATCCCGCTGGATCCCTGACTGATTGGTTGGCAACCCGCCTGCTGAAATATCTGGCTGCCTGTTGGATTACTGAAGCAGAAACCAGCTGACCAGCTGCCTGACAGTGACTCGAGGGAAGGACTGACGGACGGGCTGACGCTGTCATCTTTATGAGAGTCAAAGCTGACTCTCTCCAGACTGTTAAAGCAACAACAACAAAAAGCTTACATGTTGTAATGTCTGCTTATCACAACCAGCGGCTTAATAAAACAGAATATTTATAGAATAAATCCACTGAAAGCTGTTTAGGTGGTTGAACTTTTAAATCCAGGGAAACAGTAAACTTAGATTCATTTTTATCTGCAAAACTGAGCTGGAAATACAGTAATTTTAGATCAGCTTAACATATTACCAGCTTAAGATTTATAAAAAATAGGGAGTAGTTTGATAAAACAAGAAGACTTAAGCAGTAATGCTCTGCAAATGACAGCCAGGATATAAAAAAACAGCTTTCAGATGACTTGGCATAAGGTCTTCTGGATGTTCTTTATTTTAGAGATATGAAAACTCTCTTATTTTTAAACGCTAGAGTTTGGCAGCATTGCCGTTTAGCCTGTAGGCCTTGTTCTAAAAGGGCATCGCAGCTTTTTTCAATAAAAATCCTGCTAAGGAAAGAAAACGTCACACATCCTAACAAGCAGATGGCAACCTGCAGTAGAAATGAGCCAACTTTACTTGCGTGCAGTGGCTAGCCTAACCCCCCTCGGGTAGAAACTACTCCAATGTAACTCAGCAGCCAGATGACTGTTTTTTTGTTGTTGTTGTTTTGACTCCACAGTAGGTTGTTGTTAACCTTATGCAATAGTTTTCAGTCACATTGGATGATACAGACTCTGTTTCTGCAAAAAAAACTACCTCAAAGCATGTGTTGATTTTACTTAATTGAACACAGAGCTCATCTTGTGCTTCTTCTTCTTGGGTTTCTTCCTGCAAATTTGCATGGCACAAACTACACAAAGAGGCCAAAGACTGGGTAATTAATACACAGTGGCAAGAATGGGATTCTCGTGGTTTAGAAAGCTTGAGTAAAAACTACTGCAGTGTTGATGCTGATTACAAATTACTCTCATTTTCTTGACTCTCTTTTTTTAAATTCTTTTTATTTACAAAGATGTTATTGGTGTACAGAATTTACATGTAGGGCACTTCAATAAACAGAAAATTAAACTGCAGAAATTAATGACCATATGAATTATTATAGTAATTATTAAAAATACCAGCCTGACTGATTAGACCTATAGTTTGAATCCACAATATATGACATGATCTAATTGCATTCATTTAAGACGAAAACTGTTCAACCGATCATTTTGCTCAAATACAACATCCTGGGGCTGAAACGATTCATCGGTATCATTAATCGATTTTTTTAATAATCGTCAACTAATTTAGTAATCGATTAATTGTTAACCGGAGTATACAGGCTCAAAAAAACAAAAGACCACTTGGTGTGAAGAATACAACATGCTGGCCATAAAATGTTTATTTTCTTATTTAAAAATGAGTTGAATTATTTGTTTTTTTGCATCTTTTAATGGGTTACTGCTATATTGTTTTGATACACAAAGTCTACATTTAGTATTAGTATTCAGGTGCTTATTGCAGAGAATATTATAGCCTCTGAAATTAGCAAGTAAGTTTTTCCTAGTATCAGTTTGAAAAGCAAACAATTTTAAAACCAAACACTTAAAACTGATGCTACCTTTTTTACTTATTGCTGGCTTACGTCTGCCATGTGGCCATGTCTTGGTCAAATAATACAGCACAGATAATTTAAGTGATTGTTTCTTCAGTTTGTAAGATTAGTGGTCTGTCCAGAGCTGACTATACTGTCGCTTGTATAGGGAAAGGTTGTTTTGTATTGAATGATCTGCGAGTTCAACAGAGAAGGAACATCAGTCGTGATAAATGTCAAAAAGTCCCAAGCCATGGTGTGAAAATCCAAATGTTTTCTTTTTTCAACTCCTCTGAGTTTTTGGATGTTGAAGCACGTACTGATGGATGCACTGATGTTTCTGGCGCCTCTGAAAATCGAACTGCGGTAAAAATGTCAAGTCTTGTTTGTCAGTTCGGTTGATCAAGCTCGGCCGCAGGGAAGCACCGAAAACTGTCGCCGGGCTTCGGTGACGAGGGAGCGATGGAGAAATAACCACTTGATCTCATTATGTTGTATGTCAAACCTGGAGCCTGTGACAGGGAGAGACGATGGTTCTGTTTGGGTCTGTTATGGGTTTCAGCTGTTTGTTTGGAATGGTGGGACATAGTTTGGTTCCCTGCATGGACCAGTTTCCATAAACACACTGGAAAACAAGTTATGGGAAAAAAAATACTTTTTTTTTTTAGGTTTTCAGTAAAGAGGAGGAAGACCTTTTTCTACATAAATGACGATTTCTCACTAATCAATGACGAACAAGCCTGAATTTGAGAGAAAAAAACCTTAATTTCTCTCACATTTGGGCTTTGTGTTCTTCAGTAAAGGACAACATAACCATTTTTTTTATCTTGAACTTATTTTAAAGATACAAAACCAGCTGAGATGGAGTAAAAAGGAGTGTTTCATTCCTTTCCGTTCCCCCAAAATTGGAAAAAGACAAATTTCAAGAGGATATTAAAGTAGATTTGCAGACAAAAGACAAGACAAATGACAAAATTATGCTAAAAATGTCACCCAGTTCAGTTTTTATTGCTTCAAGTTTCAGAGGTTTTTGGTTTTTGTGGGAGTTTTTTGGTTCTCGTAGAACGTTTTTTGTTACTTTAACCACAAGAATGGAAATAACTAATGAGATTGACCCATGATACAGGGAATTATAGTGATGTACTTTCAAAGTGACATGATTCCATCTGTTATTCTTCCTTAGGATGAAGAGGAGGAAATTAAGCTGGAAATCAACATGCTGAAGAAATATTCACACCACAGAAATATAGCCACATACTACGGAGCTTTCATCAAGAAAAGTCCACCGGGCCACGATGACCAACTCTGGGTGAGTTGACCTCATTAGTAATACTAAAACTTCTGTACCACAAGCATATATATCACCAGGTGTGCCATATACTGGGTCACACTTATTTGCATACATACTCCACAAATGTCGTCGCAGTGATGCTGTAATAAAATTATTAAATCTCATGCTGTGCTGTGCAGATGCTCTGTCTGCGCTGATGAGCAAAAAAAGGAGAAAACATAGAGAGAAGATTCTTGGTAAAACTTAAATCTTGCACGTTAGCCCAAGATCGTAAACATCTAAATATTTATCAGGGCCCACAAGTAGGAACTGGTGGAGTCGACGTGTGTTGGCAAATACAGGCGGCGGTTTCTGGTTAATCTGGTTTCGGCTCAGGTGTTCAGTAAATTCAGGCTGCGTTATGAGGTGAATAAATGACACCGCCCTGCTGTCAGATCACTCTTCCCCTTTCTTAGTTTATGAGCAATGACAACATTACTGGGTCATTTATTCGCAGGGTGTGAGTCAACATCATCTGAGCTACCTAAAAACATGTTCCCTGCATCTTTCAGGAAGTTGCATTTTAACACAAAGCAGCATGCTTTATTTAACGGGAACCTGGTGTAATGAATAACTGCAGTGAAACAATAGGCTGTTATGAAAAGAACTGCTTGTATAAAGGAACTGAAATAGTTATTGTGGCACAGTTTCTACGCTCTCTGGAGCAGTTGAATAAGAATAATGAGCATCAAAATGTTCATTTGGGATATTTTCAGCTGTTTTTATTCACTTATGCTGTGTTTTATTAGTCGTAATGTAGAGTGGTGTCATTTGAACTCTAGTGATAGATTATTCTCACGATAATGAGAAATAAATGAGTTGAATAGTGTTGCTTGAACAGATTGGTGGAGCCTTTAATAATGAAATGATGAAATCCCCCGTCTGGATAAAGGGTTGCATTCATGTCTAGTTTTAATGAGCTCATCCGTTAAACCAGACAACAACCAAACAATGTTAGCTCAGTTTATATGACTGTAATAATCCCAAAAACCTTTTTTAAAAAAGGGTTTTTAATATAATTTAAATTAAACTGTTGTAGTAGAGAGGGAGCACAGCCATGAAATGTTTTATAAATCAAGACAGATTCTTGATCCTTTACAATGTCGTCCCAACTCAGTCGTTCATGTTTTTGGCAGACTTGATACTGATGATGTCATACAATTAATTTGGCTAATAATTATCTGACCAATTGGGAACCCTAATACACCATTATGAAGACAAAGGACAAATGCCACCGTGTCATAAATTACAGGCTGCATCCTGGCGCAGCAGGACACACTCTTCATCCCTATGCACAGGCTCTATTCAGAGTGGGAGAACGTTTTAAAAAACACTTAAAAGACGTGACAGAACTTAATACTCTGCAAATTCTCCCTCACTTTTTATTCATACGTAGAATCACATGTTGTCTTTTTTGGTATGTTCGCAAACAGTGACAGCAGTTAAATAGCTAGGTCTGACGTTGGGTTGATATTGCTGATCATTTCTGAATTTAAGATCAATTAGTGTCCTTCATGTGTGAATACTAATGAGGAAAACCGATTAAGAGAGTTGCTTGTTTTATAATCAGTGGAAGAAATATTTCTGTTACCCCACAGCACAGCCATGTGTTTGTTTTCACAGCTGCTTCTTTAACCTCTTTTAACGGTTTCCACTCGTACATCATCATGCTGTCCACTGTGTGTGCATAGGAGGCACAAAGGCCCGAGTTTTATGATAATTATGTTCTTAAATGACCATCTCTGACGATGCGGCTTCTTCTTCTGAGTGGAAGCACTTAGCGTCCTTGTAAGGCAACGTGTGCATCATCAGGTCGACGTGTAGATGCAGAAAATTAAGTCGCACATAACTTTGGGTCTATCTGCAAAAATGCAAGGGATAAAAGTAGTAACTGAAACAGTACAAAACAGTACAAGACAAATAAAAGTATTTCAAACATATTTAAAGATCCAAGTGACACGAGTTCCTGATTTTTCATCCGTACATGTATGAGCTGATTGCAAATGTAAATGTTCAACAGAAATCTGCTGGATTTGTTCTCTCATAGCTGGAAATATGAATGTGTGAAGGTTGCAGGATAAAAACGAAGCAAGGAGTGAAGCGAATGTGAAAGCCTCTGAAAGTATCCCCAGTGTTGAGGGGTGTAAGGCAGCATCCCTGTGAACAGGGGAAAAAAATGTATGAAGCAGCAACTCTCACCAGGACAAACAACTCCAGTAAATGACCCGGAATATGATCTGCTGCGTTTACATAATGTCTAACACGCTGACCTCCAGATTTTACAAAGAAGACAATTAAAAGAGAACTCTGCTAGGATTCATAATGGAGTGCTCCAGAGAAGAAGGGTTACTTTCTGTAATGTCAACGTTTCTTGAGTATTTTAGAGTTTATAGGTGACAACAGTTCTGAGAGGGTAAAACCTCATGACTGGTTCAAACCTGAAGGTTTGACTGTGCTTTATTAATTTGTGTATTTCATGCTTTATTCCTCTGCTACAAAAAAAATCAACTCTATATTAAAAGAATATTAAAAAGACTCTATGACTTGTTGCCGGAAACCTGAATCAGAAGAAGAGAATAACCTTAAAGTGTTGGATCTTTATAGTGTTAGACCAGTGGTCTTGAGGAGATGTGCCTTATCTCATCCTACACACTTGAATTAAATGACTAAACTGCTTCACTAGCATCCAGTCAGGCTCTACAGAGCTCTGCTAATGAGCTGGTATTGGAGCCAGGTGTGCTGAAGCAGAGAGACATCTAAAAGTTACAGCAGCCCTTGATGAAGCAGTTTGAGACGACTGCGTTAGGCAGTCGACAAATTCTAGGAAAGTTGTAGATACTAACAAAACATAAACATGGCATTTCTGGAATCCCTATAAAATATATTTTACTAAGACTCAACAGGGTGGTAAAATGGTACATTTGTTTCTTCTTTTTTCATGCTAGTTTTCTTATTAGTACAAGTTCTCTAGTCTGAATTTTGTTAACTTTGGCCTTAAGATTCAGATTTTGGCCAACTGGGATTAGGAGCAGAGGCAACATCATCATCAAGTTTTTGTTTTTAGCTAACTTTAGCATCTTCCATTAGCAGTTTGCATGGTTAGCATGGCTAGCACCTAACTATACAAATTATTAAGGGGTTCACGTTTTTAGCTAACTTTAGCATCTTCTATTAGCAGTTTGTACGGTTAGCATGGCTAGCACCTAACTGTAGCATCTATTATCGGTTTGTACGGTCGACATAATTTGAACAGTAATCTCGTTTGGTGCACCTCGGCTACAGACAGCAGCCACCACAATCAGTTTGCTTACTCTTTAAAACCCGCTGGTTTCTATTCAAATGCAACATTTTTATGTGACTGCAGAAGGTTGCTAAAAGGACCAAAGGTAGAGAATGTACTTATTTATAGATTTGTGTTGTTTTTTATCTGAACTAGGCTATATTATTTGTTTATTGAAAGGCAAATAAGTTGGGTGGTTTTGTCTTATTTCTTGACATGTTTGTATAAGTTTTGGGAGGGGAAAAAAAATCAACCTTTGACGTTAGGCCATTTGAGAAGGGTCAGATAATGAGGGATTATATCTAACTTGTTATCTGTTCGTTCTGCCCTTCAGCTTGTCATGGAGTTCTGTGGCGCCGGCTCAATCACCGATCTGGTGAAAAACACCAAAGGCAACTCACTGAAGGAGGACTGGATCGCCTACATCTCCAGAGAGATCCTCAGAGTGTGTTACCAACACTTTCACTGCATTGTTCTCTAACTGGCAAAGGCTTTCCACATCATCATTTGCATATTACAAAAACAACAGCAAATATATCTCCTTTTGATTTTTAACTAGATTTGCATTTGAACAAATAGTGAGTACGCAGTGGAAAATGTTCTTCGAGATGCGCTCATGTTTTGTCATTTAAATTCTGTGTTTGTGCAGGGATTAGCTCACTTACACGCTCATCATGTGATCCACCGTGACATCAAGGGACAAAACGTGCTGCTGACTGAAAACGCTGAAGTCAAACTGGGTAAAAAGCTTTAACCTTCAAGCTGAGAAAGATGGTGTGCACCACATCTTACCAGGCACTAAATGATAGTTTCTGGCTCATCGGTTTTGTTAGACTTTGTTAGATTTGCGCATATTATTTCATTAAAGAAAAAAAAAAAGAATCCTACTTTACTATTTTAACATTGTTGCTAATCTTCCAGCAGTCCATCTTATCTTTATTTCTCTAATTGTTTTCAATGAGATTACAGTTTATGATCAGAGGTACTCTCTGTGAACTCTCTGATTACTGTCCTGTGACACAGAGTGGAGGCCACGTGTTTCCACTGCATCCGGGATAAAACACTCTAGGATTTATCTTGAAATGGCACGATGGAGATTTTGTGAGAGAGCGAAACTAAACGAGGACTTTAGCAAAACTAAGATGAGGTGAAAAGCAAACCTCAAAATAATTATTGTGCGTAAAAACCGTCATTTCTGTGATCTCTTCCACATTTTGGCCTACTTTCAAACGGGATTAGAAGATTTTGTAAATATAAGTCATAAAGAATCAAAAATCTGTTTATGTCTATGTTTATATGTGTTGAGTAAAACTGTAATAAAATCAAATTTTATGTGCAATTTGCACATTAAAACTGGATTATTTTATTTTCACAGTTCAGCACCTAGACATTTTGAGTGAAACTGAGAGGATAAACTTGTTTATTCATATTTTTAATGAAATAAAGTTTAAAAAAAATCATGATCATGTAGGATTTTTTTTCCACCTGTTTAATTCTCACCTGTTCTTTGAAAGTGGAATAAGTCTGAAATGTCAATAGAAAACATTATTCTTATTAAGAAAATGTCTTTCATTTTTTAAAACACTACCAAGTCGATTTTCATAAAAAACAGCATTTCTCTGCCGAAGCTCACCAAAAAAAAAGAAAAAGAAAGCCACCCATGATGGCACTTTTATAAAAGTATCTGAGGTCAGCACATTGTGAAGGATAAAGCATTTGGCTGGAATATGATGGATTACAACTGTATCTGTATTTTCTTTTGGGTTTTTTTCTCTACAGTGGATTTTGGTGTGAGCGCTCAGCTGGACCGGACGGTGGGCCGAAGGAACACCTTCATCGGGACGCCCTACTGGATGGCTCCCGAGGTTATCGCCTGCGACGAAAACCCCGACGCCACCTACGACTACAGGGTAAGGAAGAGCTGGACGACAACGGCCCTATGAAGCAAAACACATGCAGTATTTGTATTCACAACACATTACATTATCCAGAATTTATGAAACAACATCTCCTTTTATTATTATAAAGAAAACGTGTGGGTTTCTGGGCATGTGTAGAAATGCCTCACTGACCCTGACCCTGTCTTCCAGAGCGACCTTTGGTCCTGTGGCATCACAGCCATAGAGATGGCGGAGGGAGCACCCCGTAAGTACATCTACGTTTGCCAGGGATTTATTCAGGGTTTCCTCTTTTTTTTTAAGGTGTGGCACTTTAATGCGTTAATTTTGATTAATTAGCTTTATAGATCTTAACGTGTTTAAAAGTGTTCTTGCAAATAATTGCATTTATTTATTTATTTTTTAAGAAATACATTTTAAAGTCGGAACCTTTTTTCCGGAACGGCTGTAAATCTGCCGCACAAGCTATATCTGTGAACAAACCTGCTTCTCCAGGCCCACTTGGGGATAATTTTAGTTTAAAAACACGATCTGATGAGATGCAGGAAAAGACTCTTGTTGTGCTAACAGAAGTTGGCCTATTTAAAGCGAAAATAGCATCTCAATGCAAGTCAATACGTCCCCAATGCTAATATTAGCTCTCACATCTTTAAAGAAGGTTTTGTGAATGATCAGGGGTCCTTGAAATACGTGGGTGTAGTGTCACTTTGTTGATGGTTAAGCAACCTAATTAACAAATTAGAAACAATCAATATATTTGTTGTTGAGCTCATATGTTTATTTATTCAATAATTTAGCATTAAAGAGGGTTATTGAATTTAAAATGCTTATGTTTGATTAGTTTTGATTCTTAGTAATTCTTGATTGATTTACAGACCATGCACTTAATTTGATTAAAAATAGTAATAATTTTATTTATATTAAAAGAAAATCGTACAGCCAAAATACATCTGGTGAGCTACTACTCGTTTGTTTTCTACTCGTCTGTTTCAAAATTCTTTGAAATGTTTGATTTATCAGATTTCTTTAAAACAGAAACAGCCACATGTTTCTGCAGCTGACAGTTCAGTCATCCTTATACAGGCTGATGTCAGATTGTGCGAAATAAACAGTTAGCAGGTGGCGTAAAAGTAAACACTTTCACCATCTTTATTAAAAAAATCGTAACGCTTGGTTTTGTTCACAACGTCTTTGTTTTTGGTGTCGTTCGCTGCAGCTCTGTGTGACATGCATCCGATGAGGGCCCTCTTCCTCATCCCCAGGAATCCTCCTCCTCGACTGAAGTCCAAAAAATGGTGCGCTAACTTCTTCCGCCTTCCTCCTCGATCGACGCAACCGACCTCTCTTGCGAATACGTGGAAATAAGATATTCCAAACTTTGACGTTTAAACGACGTTACAGGTCGAAGAAGTTCTTCAGCTTCATCGAGGGCTGCCTGGTGAAGAACTACACCCAGCGGCCCCCCACTGAGCAGCTGCTGAAGCACCCCTTCATCCGGGACCAGCCCAACGAGAGGCAGGTCCGCATCCAGCTCAAGGATCACATCGACAGAACCAAGAAGAAGAGGGGCGAGAAAGGTTAGTTAAGTAGTTGTATCGTTTGCAGCTGATTTGAGATTAAATTTTAGATCCTTACTATTTTATTTATTTTTTTTGCAATTCACAGATGAGACAGAATATGAATACAGTGGGAGTGAAGAAGAGGAGGAAGAAGCTTCTGAGCAAGAAGGAGAGCCAAGGTGAACGTTCTAAAAGATTTAGTAGGATTAGAAAAGTTAAAAATAGTAAATACATGCTCTTTTTGTTCTTAAGTAATTATGACCTGAAGAACAGAAAATGTGCAAAAATACATGCATCGTGTGCTTACATCACGTTTACATCATGTAAATAAGATCAGCTTAAGAGAAAACACGTTTTTGGAAAGTACAAAACAGCAACGGGAAAAGAAGAATAACTGTTCCGACATGTTTAGCATAAGAGGTATCCATATTTTTTTGGTAAAACATAAAGTTTAATCAAACAGCTGCATCCAGCTAATAACACAAAATAAAGAATACACTTAATTCCCTAAAATTTAACATGCTCCAAGGAGGGCTGAAAACCGCTGGAGAATCTGAAATCCAACCAGACTGACTGACTGGAAGCTGGAAAATCAGCAAATCAGCTCGATAAACAATCTAATAAAACGGTAAAACATAATGAAAAGCTGTGAAGTTTTGGTCATTTCCCTATATCTTGGGGCCTGTTTAACATTTGACTGGTGTTTCGCGCTGGAAGTGTGAGGGACTGCTTAAATTTCAAACGTTTAATGTGTTTGAATGATTTGAAAGCCTCCCCTGTTCATCAATAGTTAGATTTAAGTGACACACTTTTAAAAATATAAAAGTTACATAACATAGATGTCCTGTCCTGAAACAAAAAGTGTCATTTTTAGATATTTTAGTGATTGATGATCGCACAAATTGCTAAATCCCAAAAGAAAATGTGAAGGAACTTTTACTGAAGCTTTAATATTTGGTGTAGACGGCCACTGTAAGGAGCTAAACATCACACATCCTATCCTAAAGTCATAGGAGAACATGGGTTTATATTCTGGTCATCATTTTCAGACAGCATTCCCATTTGTTTCCGTGTTAAACGCTTGTTATTCCTGTCGTGTCTGTTGCCGTGCAGCTCCATAGTCAACGTTCCGGGCGAGTCGACGTTGCGCCGCGACTTCATCCGGCTGCAGCAGGAGAACAAGGAGCGCTCCGAGGCCCTGCGCCGCCAGCAGCTCCTCCAGGAGCAGCAGCTCCGCGAGCAGGAGGAGTACAAGCGCCAGCTGCTGGCCGAGAGGCAGAAACGAATCGAGCAGCAGAAGGAGCAGCGCCGGCGGCTGGAGGAGGTGAGCACACCGGCTGGACGGGTGACGAGTCAAAAACCCAAACGTCTTATTGTGCTTTAGGCAAACTAAGACTGGGAGGAGATGTTCAAATGCTCTCTGTCTCGCAGTTCATCCAGACATAATTATGGAAAGTTTTCTTCAAGATTAACTAGAATGTCGCAGTAAACCTTTACAGTTGCTTTCTTCAAAATTATTTCCCCAAAACATGCAGACTAGTTAGGAAAATACATAAATTTCCAAGGATTTTTATTATTTAACTCAAAAAATGTTGTTTCTATCAGCTTTAAACATCCTGACACTGAACATTTGCAGATTTTTTCTTTGCAAAATAGGCAAAGAAAAACTAACCAGGCTACACAGTGGAAGAAATCAGATTGATCAAAACATTTTGGAGAAATAAAGAGTGAAAAAAAGCAACCTAATCCTAAAAGAAGACTTACAGTATCATCTGAAGTAGCCCACACTACCTGAGTGTCAAGGACTGTGTCCCAGGAGAAAGTTTTAAGACTCAGTTGATCGTATAAATTAGAAGTCCTACATGGTGAGGTGGAAGATTTGTCTTACCAAATCTTCCACCTCACCACTCGTGTTCCCCCACAGCAACAACGTCGCGAGCGCGAGATGAGGAGGCAGCAGGAGCGCGAGCAGCGCCGGCGGGAGCAGGAGGAGAAGAGGCGCATCGAGGAGATGGAGCGCCGTCGCAAAGAGGAGGAGGAGCGAAGGAGGGCGGAGGAAGAGAAGAGGAGGGCCGATCGAGAGCAGGTAACAGAACAGAGGCTAATAGATATTCACATAGATAAAATGAGAAATATGAACATAACATTTTAGACTGGCTTGTACTTACCAGTTGTGAGTAGCTCTTTAAAAATGTATCTGAAAATGAATCCCGACAGACTCACCGTGCTTTAAACTGCTAGCATTAGCAGCATTATGTTCATTTCAAATCCAGGAACAAACGTCAAAGTCCTACTTACTACCCACCTCATTGAGTAATCAAATATAGCTTTACCTCTCATAGGAACCTTGCATGTCTTCTTCTGTCTTGGTTTAGTGTCTCAGGTGTGTAACTGTTACGTTTGATTGACAGGAGTACATCCGGCGCCAGCTAGAGGAGGAGCAGAGGCACCTGGAGATCCTGCAGCAGCAGCTCCTCCACGAACAGGCCATGCTTCTTGTGAGTTTTAGTGAATCGTTACATCGTAGCACCATTGGCACAGCCGTCTCCTATGGCTCCACTGTTTATTTGCTCTATTGTCTTATTAGTCACACTCTTCCGTCTGTTTTTGCATCTCAAGCGTAATCCTCCGAGTGTCACATTTCATTAGGCTGGTAAGTTGGACGGCAGGAGTCCCTCTGTGCACATGGTTTCTGTTTCCATTTACCTCGCCGGCCAACTGAATGCCGATGTTTAGTTTATCTTTTTGTTTAGTTTTTTTTATTTTCTGGGTTTCAGAGATCCACGGGGAGCTGTTAAAAACTGAGGTCAACACATAATGAGTTTTCTCAGGGTTTGAAAGGGGAAGTCGGGATGTTTACAGGGCCTTCAGTGATGGAGATGCCGTCACCAGAAAACCAGTCATCCAGCAGGAAGAGAAGGTTTCCCCCTCGCTCTGCCCCCATGTGTCTTCTGTAGACGTTGGGTTGCTTTGTTTTTTAAGGATTTTGTCCCTTTGGGTTTGACAGTAAATACTCATTCAATGCCAGGATGTGAACGTCATCACCTCTACATCATTGTCTGCGGTCAACACTTCCTGGAGAGTCAGTTTATGAGCCCATCATGAAAATGAGCTTCCTTATAAGCTTATTTCAACAAGTCAAATATTTATGAATTACAAAAAATGGCACAAAAAGGTGGATGGTGGTAGCATTTTAGTTTCCCTCGGTTTTCAAATTGAGAGACTGAGTTGGCGCTCAGAGGAATAACTTGCCAATAAACCCTAGTCATAAATTGTTGGTGAATGTTTGGGGTCCCAGAGGAAATAAAAGGTGTTTTATTGTCATCTATAAAATCAGCAGAATAGCCGGTTAAGCCCGTTAGCCCAGCCTCTTACAGTGACTGTTCTTCTTTTGTTTTGTTTTTTTAATTGAACTCCGGCCTCCCTGTACTCAGGAGTATAAATGGCGGGAGCTTGAGGAGCAGCGGCAGGCTCAGAAGCTCCAGAGGCAGCTGCAGCAGGAGCAGGCCTACCTGCTGTCACTGCAGCCGAACCAGAACCCGGACAGTAGCAAAACAAGCCAGCAGCAGAGCACCAAACCCCCGCAGAGCCTCAAAGCAGACAGGGTAAAGCCCCCGCAGACGCCTGACCCGGATGCACCCAAACAACCGCAGGGTGTTAGCAATGAGAAGACGCGGCCCGGCCCGGAGAAAACGACAGAATCCAAGCTTCCTGCGGCTGAGCGACAAGGCCCCGCACCTGACTCTGAGCCGGTCAGAGAGGTGAACGTCGTAACTGAACACCTTCCATTCGACTGCAGCCAAAGTATTGGCTTTGCTTGTGTGAACTTACTGCTTTGGGTCTGTTGTGTCTTCCTCTGTGGTGGCTGACTCCTGCTGCTGAATGGGTGGGTGCTTGGTAGACGTTGTCCTTTCCTACAACTCACAACCCTCATGATGAAACTAGGTTCTCACACGCCTAATAACGGTAAAGCTGAACCAACAGAAGACAACCGTTACATTCACGAGCGTCTCTGTTGACTTTTCTTTTGGTTCAATCCAAACGTAAATACCCTTAGCGAAATGATGAATGTACTCGGCTTATTTCAACTGTCAGTTCTTAATAATCAACATAAATAATATTTCCAGTTCTCTTCTTTTTACTGACCAAATCTGTCACCCAGACCCCCAAAAACCCAACCAATGTGGCTAAAATGTGATCTGTAATTGTAAACCTCAGTCAGATGCAAGAAGAAATTCATATACGTATATACGTTCTAGCATTGTATATATTTACAGACTAATGCTTAATCCTCAATGATGATCCTCAGTCTTTGTGTCTGCATGTCCTTAAAATGTCTTAAATTCATCTACGTAATATTAAAACCTCAAAAACTTTAGAGTTACGGTGAACTTGTAACTCTAAAGTTACAAGTTATTGTAACTTTAGAGGTACAATAACTTTAGTACTTCTAAAGTTATTGTGCTTTAGAGGTACTATAGACACAGAAGTGCTTGTTAATGTCATACTCTGTTTTTGGAGGCCTGTAATCTGAACACTTTCCATTCATCTCCCAATAATTTCTATTGGTGATGGACTTGGAGTTTAATCACTAACTATTACTGCCTCAGACTCACTGTAAGGTCATTGTGTAATAAGAGGACAGATATTTAAAATGACTTATAAATAGGTAAATCTTTGGGACTGCAACCAGTTTATTCTATTCACAAAAAGTCTGTTTACACACAATGTGTTACATTCAACTGGTCGACTCTTATAATGAAGAAAAGTAAAATGAGTTTGAAAAACGAAATCTTTAACAACTATGTTTATTAGCATTCATAATTTTCCAGTCATAAGCCCTCTTTTTTTTGTGTTAAAGTTAGACGCAGGGGTGATGTCACACTGTGTGCAAGAAAGCAGTCAGTTTGGGCTTCCTCTGATGAGGAACTTGTTCACATAGCAGGTGATGATGGTCAGGAGAACTGAATGTCTTTTTTGTCATTGTGATACTTTGTCATGATGACATCTTTAAAAATTTAGACGTTAAAAACTCATTCGAAAGTGCAAAACTCTGGTAAACGATAGACAATAGACTGAATTTTTAAAGAGCCGTGTTTGAATTATATAAATATATATACATATATTTTTACAAGGAGCAATCATCGACTTGGTGTATTCAAGCTTAAATGTTTGTTCTCCGATTCTTGCATTTGATTTAAAAGTATTGCTATATGAAAAACATGTCCATGTTTATTTCTTAAATAAAAATCCGTTCTGAAAAGTGTTGACAGCTCCAACATAAAGGGATCTCTTTCGCTATTGCCCGCTGTCGTTCCAAACAATTAAATCACCACAAATGTTATGCACTGTAAAACAGGAACTTGCTTAAAAATCAAGAATCAGATGAGTATAGATTATAGGTATAGATTATGTTTCTTGATCTGAGGAATAAATCTTGCTTTAAACTTCTGGCCATTGAAAAAGGAGCTCTCATATTTTCATAACTCATCTCCATTACTTCTTCTGGGAGTTCAGAGCCTGATGTACGTCTCTTAACTTCTCCTCTCTACCTTTGAGAAACGGCATGTCACTTTTACTGGTCATGTTGCTCTTGTCTTCACTGACTTGTGGGAATAATGCAGCGACAGTAACACCGCCGACCTAGTAGAGAGTCTTGTGTTTTCCGATGTGCTTGGACTACTGCTCATACGAATAACCCTTTTTTCTCTGTGGGAAATAAACTAACCAACCGCGCCGTCTGATGACTTCTGTCCTCGTCGCAGTGCCGTCTCGTCCAGACTGCAGGTTTTCTGAAGCCTCTTGTGTGTCACTCCGCAGGCCGACGAGCGGTACAGGAAGAACATCCAGGGTTCCCCGCAGTCGGCTCAGACCAAACCCCAGCAGCCCCCGGTGCCGCCGCGCTCCGAGTCTAACGGGAACGCCGCATCGGAGGCGCCCGCGATGCTCCGGCCTGTAGAGCCGCAGGTAAGGACAAAGTCTCCTGCTCAGCTTAATCAGTCATAAAGGCGCAGAGATAATTGTTTGCTCGTAAAGTGAACATCTGCAAAGTGCAAAGTATTTTTTTTTTTTTAACTCTGAGCATATTAACATTTGGCAATGCAGGTTTCCTGGATCTGATCTGCATATACTTCGGTACATTGGAACATACTCTTTTATATTTTGTCAATTGTCGGCACCGTTGCCAGGGATCCAAAACCCCTCAGCGGTAATTTCAGTCTGCCTGTAATTGTTCACTCTGAAGAAAAACCTTTTTCTGTCAAAATCTGTAATTTAAAAGCTGTTTTCAAAATTCACTAAAATACTTTGCATTAGTTTTGTAAAACATAGCAGTAGTGAATGGAGGTAGCTAAAAGTCTCACTTTTTTGCACATAATCAGTCCAGTTTCTACTCATGACAATTTAGGTACACATTTTGCTTATACTTTAAAAAGTTTTAAAATGCTAATGTTCACTTATTTGTGTTTCTCACTTTACAGATTTTTAAGTTTTCTGCTTGTATATTTGACCTTTGAAACCTTTTTTTTCACTAACCCTCTAATTTTCAGGTGATTTCAAAAGCACTCCAATGTTTGCCTGTCACTGTAAAACATTTATCAATAACATTTTGACTAATGACACTTTTTTTTCTTCAGTATTTACTCTTTGCGGATCGGGGATTTTAGCTAACCACGTTTCGGTTGTTTCATCTGGATCCACGAATAAATCATTTCTTTTGTGTGCTCCTCCATTTTGAGTCTCGTTGTCATCACCTCCGTTTCAGTTTTCCCCCTGCAAAATGACTGCAGTGCACCGAGGAAAGTCTTTAAATCTCCAAACTAATGCTTTATTCATTTGCGGACGGGGAGTTTTATGACACAACAGTGCCGGGAACTGTTGGCGGCTTTTGTAACAATAAAAGGTGAATATTTCCTGCCCTTCTTTCCCCACAATTGAATTTAAACTTGTTAAACTGATTCGTAAAAAAATAAAAAAAGAAAATCTGTTTTTCTTTTTAATGAAAAAACTCACGTCAGAGTTGTATTTTATCGGAAATGTCCTGGTTGTGCTGTGAACAAGTCCTCCAGCATCAGCTTCCAAATGTCTACACTGGGAGTGGAAGGCTTCAGGGTAAAGTCATCTGTAATATTTACGTCTCTGCACTGTATTTGGCATCTCCGCTCCATGTTCTGCTTCTCGTCATCTGCTGGTATTCAACAGCATCTATAATTTACAGACCTCCAGATTTTGCATCGGAGTGACTGGGGCTGTTATAGTCTCTTCCCAGCGAGGGACTGAAGCAGCTTTGCATGAATAACTGCGGCTCATTAAAGTCGATTGGCATGAACGTGCCACACAGATTAAATAAAACGGAAAAAGCGTTGTGAAATCAGGGTAATTATATAAATCACGTGCGTGTTATTAGACTTTCATTTTTAATGTAAAGCAGAGCAATCAGCTTTCTCCTCTTAGACGGTTATCAGTGAGCTTCGATGTGGGTTTGTGTCTTAACATTGCCTTTCTTTTCATTCATATAAATATTTAAGATAATTGATTGAATTCTTTTTTTTATCTAATCGAATTAGAAAACCTTTTTTTCTCACTTATACTCCCATAAACCCCATTTATGACGTTACTAGAAAATGGAGGAGGTAGTTATAACTCACGATTTAGGTGAAAGAAAGGATTCAAACTTTACAACAAGAGGTTGGTTTTAGAGATTTTCCTGCTTGGTGGCATGTTTGTGTGCATGCAAAGTGTTTGTCTTTAAATGCATGTTTGCATGCCAGCCTATGTTAATTTTTTAATAGTACAACTTCATCTTTTTTCTTTTTTTACAACATTAGTTGTGGAGAGAGCTCCTATGCAATTACTGTACTTTAGCTGAAGCTTCAGCTTTATTACAGCTGCAAGCCTAATGATCTGTTAATCAAAGTGAAGCGGCGTTTCTGTCGACGTGTGTCGAGAGTCGCGACATAAATTGATTAAAAATACATTCTGGTAGCTCTGCACAGCAGCATTGATGCAGGAGTAGCTACTGATGGCAGCAAGCAGGAGTTTGAAGACTTGTTTTTATTCAGCCGTTACCAAAATTACATACATGACAAGATTTCTACACGTTGCGGCATGTGCAATTGTCTAATAATGTGGTTAAATTTTTATTTTTATAATTCCATTGTCGATAAAAGAAAAAATGATGGCATTAGAGGAGTTGGGTTTTTTTTCGGCAATCAAATCTGAAATTTTGAGATTAATTTCTCATATTTACAAGTGAAAGCTTGGATATTCTCTGACGTTGAAAGGTCATAAATTAGCTTGAAAAACACTACAGATTTTCACGATTAAATGCATAAATTTGCAGTGTTGGAACGAAGGTACTCTCGAACATTTCAAAATCAGAAATCTGTAAGAACAGCACTGAAGTTCATAGAGATTACAATCAGATATTTGCGGCAAAACGTCACACAAGTCCTCTAAGGGTTAAGCTTTTAGCTTAGGAGACGTGCATCTGGACATTTTCCAAAGTGTGACTGTAAGTAAGTATAATAAAAACTTCTCCCGGGTGCAGACTTGCCATCGCTGCCTCAAACGGTACCCAGAAAACACGCCTGAGACAGTGAGGGAGAAGCTACAACATGTCTGCATCACCTGATAAATTTACCATGTCAATAAATATAGGAAAACCTTGTAATACTCAAGAGTTAGTGGGCTAGGATTGAAGGTTTTAAACTTCAGTATTTTTTCTGGTAACCTCTCAAAACTTGTCTTGCATGTAAATCTGTTGCCAGTTTATTTTTTGTTCTCCATGTTGAAGGGGCTCTGTAAAGGTTTGGAGCTTAGTTAGTCACCGCTGTGCGAAAACATATTTATATCTTTGGGTGTTAATGTTACATAACACTTCTGCAGCAGATATTACACTCTGTTTTATAAATGTAGCAGAACCCTGGGGGGGGTTTGTTGTTGTTTTTTTGGAAACATCAGTTATTCTTAATCTTCACCCTTACATTTAGGGAGTGAGACTGCCGTTTGCATCAGCTTACTCTTTGGTTTTAAAAGGTTTCTGACACACTGACAAGATTAACAAGAAGAAGAAGAAGATTTGACCCCAGCTCAAAGTGTCCGATGTAGCATCATCTTTGTAGCCCTTCCTGGATTTAATCAGTGTGTGAGAAGGTTAACTACACTGCTTTCCTTTTGCTTCTGCATTATGTCATTTAATTATACTATCAGATTTTAATCTTTACCAGCTGCAAAAGGAAGTTTATGAATATAAAGTAAGGCCTGTCACATGAATCATTGCAGCTACTATTACAGCTCCAGTGTAATGTCTTTTATACGCTCATTTAAATATTAATTATACAACATTCTTCTTTATTATTGCTACCATTTTCATTGCGTCAGAGTGAAACCATAGCAACTGTGTGGTAAGAGGCAGAAAAGCCTCTTGCATGAAGGCCTGAAACCTTGACAGGAAGCTGAACGTAAACAAGCGTCCCTTGGACTTGGCACATCTGCAAACCTACCAAGATGCAGGCGTTTGTGCATTAAGCAAAGACGTAGCACAGTCTTTATGGACGAAGAAAGGAAAGTCCAGAATAAGTCAACATTAGAGATCTATGTAGGCAAGCAAGGGGAAGTCGGTGACGCTGTGTCTCAGAAATCGAACACTACCCCATTACCGTAAACACACCATCATATGATGGGGATGATTTTCTTCAGGAAAGACGAGGAGGCTGGTCAGAGTGGGTAAGAGATGGATGGAGCCAATTCAGGGAGCAAACCTGCTGGTGGCTGGAAGAGACGTGAGACACACCTTCCAACAAACTGAACCAACAGCCAGAGCTACAGTGCAATGGATTTACCCAAAATATATTCATGTGTTGGGATGAGCCAGTCAAAGTTCAGGCCTCAGTACAATTAAGAATCTGTGACAAACCTAGAAATTTAATGTTCACTGATACAGACATAAGCAGTAGAGACCTACCCCAAAGGGCCAACAGTGAAAGGTGGTTCTACAAAACATTGATTAGAAAGTCCAAATACCAATGTGTGCCTTACTTTTAGATATTTTATTCGTAAAAACAATACCATTTCACAATTAGGAACCATTTAGTGTGTGTCTATTACCTAATAAATTACATTGAGGGTAATGATACTTTTCCGGTGAACCATAATTGCAGTTCATGTCATAGTTCCTCGGCTACAAGATGCTCCAACCTTACAAGACCCTAAGAATGAATGAATACCCCTTCCTTGTTTGGGTTATCTGCATGCAGACTGATCCGTGCTCCCCGCTGTGTTCTGTCTTGTCCTCTAAAAGGTCCGTTCCCATCTGGCTGCTCTCAAGAGCAGCGGCAGTGTGGCCTCGCCAAACTCATCTGCTTCAACCCCACCCGTCATGTCCCGGTCGCACTCCTTCACCGAGCCACTAACACCTAACTTTGAAAACCACCACCCGCCCAAAAGCCATGAACCCCACCAACACCGTCATCCTGCATCCTCCTCATCATCACCGTCATTCTTATCATCAACACCTGCACGCGCTGAGCCACAAACCCATCCCCAGTCCAGACCAATGCCCCACGAAAAGGTCCCGTCAGAAGACGGCCCGCCGAGGGTAAGATCAGGCCCCGTGGAGTGTTGCTGGGGGACTTGATTGTAATTTGTATGTTTGGTTTTTTTTGATCCAATGAGATGGCAAATCTGGTCCCAAACATTTTAGTGTTTGCGACAGTATTTCATCATCTTATTTATTGAAGAAAAATGTTTTTGACCTTTTTTATGTGTTGATTGAGCAGTCCTCAGCAGATGTGAGAAATTTAATTCCCCCTATTTATGTACGTATTCTTGGAAAGAGGGAGACTATATCTGAATTAGCATTAGCTCAAAGAAAGCTGGCGTACTGACAGAGTTGCTGCTAACAGATAGGAGATTTGGGTTTGTCTTATATTTATTTTTGTTTTTCTGTTAACGTCGCCTTTAAATACTCTACTGATCCTAAAGCTAGCCAAATTGGTGTTTTCTACCTTCAGTAACAACTTTCACTCCAAAAACTGTTGTGGTCAGTGTGGCCTGGAAGCGTTTCTTGATGCATCTCTTCTTGCTAGCAGTGACAGCCGTAACAATGTGTTGGCTCCTAAAAAGGCTGTGGTTACTAAAAATAATGGTTAATACCAAGACAAGTTTGGACAGTCTTTCTAACCACTTTCTTTCTGACTATACTTAGCTGCCTGACCACAAAGACCTGGTAAAGCTACACATACAATCTATGCATCGATGTCTACTCTGCTACGCTGTAGAAAAATGTTCCTATTTCTCCACCAGTGAACCCAGACTGCTAAGTATAGGCAGAACACTTACTGTTCAGCCCACGAAGACCTAAATCCAGCCTGCAGAGCCAAAGTTAGTTCTTCACCCGCAGATATAAAAACCTGTCATAAACAAAATCATCACCCTGCCATGTTCCTGTAGTTGGGACA
The DNA here is from genome assembly GCA_903066825.1 of Alfaro cultratus. Taxonomy (NCBI): domain Eukaryota; kingdom Metazoa; phylum Chordata; class Actinopteri; order Cyprinodontiformes; family Poeciliidae; genus Alfaro; species Alfaro cultratus. The sequence goes on along the minus strand of CAEFZX010002902.1, from coordinate 1,031 downwards.
ATTCAGTTATTTCAGCCTTTTGGCTTTAAATATGACTCCTTAGTGTTTCTCCTCTCAGCTCTGCTTAGCTATTTTAATATCTAGCAGCAGTTCAGTGAGCTCTACTTTGCAGGGTTGATGAGGATCAAAAACTCATCTTTGGGTTTACAAAGTTTTATTTATTTTTTTCATAATGAATTAAACATATCAGCATCTCCCATATGTCTGCTTTGACCCTGCTGTTTCCCACTGATCATGCTTTCTGTGTGAAGTTTGAAGAACGGCTCAGATTATGTGATGACAACTGGTGTATGTAGTTTACCGACGAGGGAACAGAGTGTGTGAAATATGTATATTTTTTTATAAACTCTGACAATGACCAAGCTGCTGCTGTTGGATCTCCACAGACAGTGTTCTGCTAATGACGCGTTGATATGTAAGCCGGTCACTGTTTTTATCACAAAAGGTTCCTGTCAGGACAACATCAAGGTCTCCGGTGTTGTCGAGGCGAGACTCGCCTCATCACCATAGCAACGCCCCGCAGAGCAGGGACGTGCTCCGAAATGCTGGCAGGTAAACACTGAGAGGTGGAGGATTGTTTTTGTTTTGTTTTGTTTTCAGCACTATGGGAACTTTTTTTTTTTAGCTTTTATGTTGTTCTTATTCCCTCACCTTTTCTTACTCTATAGCACTTCTTATTTATTAGTGCAAAACTTATCAAATAGAAGCCTGGAAATTATTTTTTGTTGATCCATTAGAGTATTATATTATTTGTGGATGTACAATTTACTGTATTCTAGTGGGATTAATGTAAAGTGAAAGCAAAAAAAGATTGACATAATCCACATTCATATCCGAAAACAATATAAAACCACTGAACAAGCTTGTAAATTCAATGTAAAACATTCCTGACTGTCTATGAGTTACAGGAACACAATGTGGCGCGTAGTAAGACTTTACTGCAAATATATTAAAGAACAATATATCAGAACAATTCCCTCCATAATTATCTGCATCCCAGAAGCTTAAAGAATAAATCAAAACTTTATATA
>CAEFZX010002899.1:0-14785 GCA_903066825.1 Alfaro cultratus | reverse complement strand
CACTACACTATCTGATGATTTTCATCAGCAGAGAGATCCTTTCTCTTTCCCATATTGCTTGAAACCTGTGGCCTGCTTAATAATGTGGAACATCCTTCTTAAGTAGATTTCCTTTAATTGAGTTCACCAGACAAACTAATCAACCCAGCTCTCTGAAATAAATTATAGTGATTCAAAGAGCCCTGACACACAATACCATCTATAAATTTAATAGCACAACAAAAAAAAAATATCTTTATGACACTTAAATCCAATTTGCACAATAATTTGGAACACGGTGTACAACCTTAACAATCCAGTTAGAAGAAATGTTCATCATTGCCTAAATCCATCTATTTTTTTAATGTGTTTACCAAGGCTGGGGTCTATCTGCAATGGTCATTGTGCAGGAGGGGTTTACACGCTGGTCAGGCGAACACAGGGTCCATCACGGGGCAACACAGAGACACCCAGGGCAAAGTACAATGCAAAGGGCAATATAAAGAGACTAAATAATATAGCACATTATTGTTATAATTATTTGGACTGCTGGAAGAAGGCCGAGTCAGAGGAAGCATACTGGTAAAATTAAAAAAACACTTAAAAATGCCAGGAGTGTGAATAACTTTTGGCTTAACTTTGTGTTTGCAACATACTGACATGACAAACGCTCCAGACATTACTCAGTACCAGTATGATACAGTGACATAGACCAAACTCTCCCTTGTGGGATACAAATTTCTCTGTGCATCAGCACAAAAGACTCAAAAAGATACACATATATCCAGTGTAACTGTATATAAACCAGTATTGGAAGTCGCTGTGTCAGCAGAAGAAACAACAGGTGAACATGAATATCCCAGCACTGCTGTGATTCCCAGAACCGCTGAGTTTAGTTGGTCAAAGTCAGCATTCTATATCATATTCTGTATCTTACAGAGTACTTTCAAAGTACTAAAAGGTCTTAAAAAAAAATTCAGAAGTATTCCCACTAGTCATTTTAATATATGCAAAATATAAGAAATATGCTAAATATGCTCCTCAGCAAAGCCTAAAATATTTCACAAAGCGCTGTCCTGTCATTGTCTGCATATGATTTTGTTAAGAAGTTATTAACCTCATAAAAAAAATTGCAAATTCCACAATTGATTAAAATCATTGATTCCCTAATTGTGTGAATGAATAAAAAAAAAAAAAAACTCTATTTCCATAAAAGAATTTAAGTTTAAAAAGATACTAAAGTGGTACAGAAATGCTTAAATGTCTATATTATTTACCGACCATTAAAATAATTTACGTCAGGTAACTTCAGTCAATCATATTGATTGGCCCAAAAGTAAATACATTGACATGTTGCAGAATTATACATGGCATCCATTTTTAATCCAATCACAGACACATTCAATAAATTAGGATATTATTTAAAAACCTAGTTACTTCAGGTACTTTGTTACTTATTGAAACACGTTATATAGATTAAGTTTGAATGCCTTTATTTCTGTTATTATTTTTTTACTTAGACTTAATGAAAATGTAAAATTTAAAGTTAGAATATTGCATCAGAACAAGAAAAGCTATTTTTAAAAGCAGAAATTCTGTAAAATTGGAAAGTATGTTTCATACCACCCCAAAGCTTGTTATTTTCAAAATGTAGTTTTGATCTGACAAATGAGAATCATTGGGGCATATTCATTAAATTTTACTTACCTTGTGTTGGAAGGTTTCTATATAAAGTTGCCTTTTCTTGCCTTGACAAGAGAGGAAGGGATTATTTGGCAATTACAAGTTGTCTGGACTTTTGCTTTGACCAGCAGAACCAGAACTCCCAGTGGACTGAAGAACATGTGCTACCTGCAATGCAGTTTGGTGAAAAGAGGATAAAACATTCCTCTCTTGTCTTGTTCCACTTTTCAATCTCAGGAATCAAATTTTGGATGAGAGGTTGGAGACTGAAAGACCTGGACTTGTGATGAGGCCAAGACGATTGTTTCCTCCCACCCATTGGTTCTATGGATGAGCAGTCTGCTCATCTCCGTCTGGCCTTGTTGACTGATAGATTTCCAAACTCTGCATCAGCCAAAGCTATTAAGTGGTCTGCTGGAGCGAAATGGCTTTACCGTTGTTGAGGTGAAGCAATTGGCTCAGCGATTCCTGCTCGCTATTGTTTCAGACCTCTGTGACTAAGTTAATTTCTTGCCAGACAAGCGCAGCCACAAATATGCTGACACACAACAAATAGCAGGCAAGGAATTCAGCAAATCCCATTCCCAGCAACATCATTTGTTCCGCTACATAATCAGCAGAGAGTTATGAAAGAGGTGACCCAAATCAGATGAATTTTTCTCTGAAGATCTTTCTTACAGCCCTTCCCTCCCTGTGTAGCTTATGCTCTAACAATAACTTTCCTCCTAAATCGTCCAACTGCCTCTAAAATGGCTATTTCCAAATTACTGTATTGATAAATGTTTTCTTATTACTCTGATTTAACAGCCATAAATCAGATCTGACAGTTCTGTGGCACAGAGTCTTCGACTTAATTTTACAGAGATATGAGACATATGAAACTGCTCTGATCTCCCATCAGTGCTTGCTTTACCTCCTCTTACATTATTCATGGTCATATTTAAGTCTGAAGAGATAAAGCCTGGTTTTACATTTACCGTGACGAGCTGGAAAGTGCCCGGTGGAATTCAGGTCCTGTGTGATTTAAAAGCCTGACATGGTTGGTCAGACACACAACTGGATTTCCGGATTTCCGGATTTGCAGAACAAACTGGACGCAGTTAATTCCCATAAGGCCTTGTACACACGCAAGGGACCTGGAGCAACAGTGAGTCTAAAGAACAAATCAGGAAAGAGAGGACACTTCCCTTTTTTTGTTTAAAACTTAATGTTCAGCAAGATTATTTTCTGTCTCCAGAATGGCTACACTAAAATACTGAACATGACTAAATACAGACAAGAAAAAGGGTTTAATGTGAAAGGATGTTTCTCATGGAAACAAGAAACAAAACTGAGCTGTTGAGATATAGAAAGCAAAGTCTGTTTGGCACTTTTTTAAATATATCAAATATCACATTTCAGCAAAAAAGCAATTCCAGGTGACTTATATTATGAAAGCTTAAAACTGTCATAAACACAAAAACCTACAGTCCTTTATATTCTATGATTATAGATGATTTATTATCATTCATAAAAAAGGCAAATAGATCCAATTTTTATCAGATTTGACAAAAAAAAAAAAGAAAGAAAATCCACAAATTTATTCTACATATGTATAAAACTGCCTGCAACTATGTTTTCTTAAGAAAACAAAAGTTATTAAGCTCATTCTTCTAGTTTTTTTTATTTATTTTTTTGTGCTCTCTGTGGGTCCACCAGTCTTTGGGGAAAAAAAGTTTTAAAAAATATGATCAGAAAGATTTGTCTTCTTCTGCATTATTCAGTAATAAGAAGCAGCTCTGCCGTATAGCTCAGGTCTTTTGGGAAATTAAAACAGGTTTTTCAGTTAGTTGAGATGAAGGGGTGATAGTCAATGCAGTTGATCATGTGCTGTCTTTGGTTTGCCTGATCCACTGTCGTAAGTGGGGTCGAGTCGGAAGTGTTGCTCAGACTGGAGGTCTTATCTAGCTGTAGAGCAATGAGCTCAGTGCTGCAGTCTCCATTGGCATGGTGATAGAGGGTTAAGGCCTGTCTTCCCAGATAAACCCTCCCTCTGTTCTCCCAGCAGCCTGTCAGGCATCCTGTTTTCTGCAGGCGTTGAGGGGAGAAAAATGCTCCCCAAACCATTAGACATCAACATGTCTGCTGGCGACAAGCTGGCCTCCAGGTATGGTGAAGATAAAGGATGTGGAAGGAGGAAAAATGGAAGGTAGCAGAACATAAACAGGAATACAGATGGCAGCATGGGGGGGAGCAATGATGAGGGAATGGGAAACTGATGAAACCAGGATGAAAACTATTAATTTTTCCAAGTAATTTAAAGATGCCATTAGCCGGGAGCGGCAGCAAGTAAATCTTTCTTGACAACTTTGCAAAAAAAAATAAAAAATATATACTTTTTTACACTTCTCACTCTGACCATGTTATCAGGTTATGCTTGAACTTCAGTCACATTGAACTCAGTCACCTGAATAGTGTAGGAATATGTCCCTTCTGTTTCAGTAGCTAACGGATTAAATAATACAACTTTCTTTTGGTCAACCTTCCATTGTTGTAGTTTTTGCTTGGCGATTATAGTGCTTATTAAAGTCTTCACATACTTTGAACTTTTCATGTTATTGTCATGTTACAACCACAAACTCACATGTGTTTAACTGGGATCTTGTGAAAGACTTAACCAAGGTAACATACAATGTTGAAGTGGAAAAAAAAGTGTTTTGTACATTTGCATTTCTGCCAGCAAAATTAAAAACATAATTCAGACTGATCATTCTGACCTACTATCTTTTACTGCAGTGCGACTCATTTTGGATGAGAGAGGAAACTTCAAAGTGACAACAAAAAGTCTAAATACCTTTATTTACAACTCTCATACAATTGAAAGTATTTTGGGTCATGTCTCTGATAACTTTACACATTTAAAAACTTTTACCCATTCTTCTTTGCAAACATGCTCAAACTCAATCAAACTGGTGAGGTGATTGTCAATTTTCAAGTCTTGTAAAGATTTGTTGTCCTGCTGGGGAAAAAAAGCCTCAGAGATTTTCTTCCATTGTTGTCCTTCATTCATCTCTGTCTATCTTAATATCTCTGACCAGCTTCCCTATCTGTACTCAAGAAAAGCAGCAACACGTCATGATGCATCGATACCAGTGTGGTGCATTGATGCATCATGATGTGATTCATCTCTGCATTAATGCATTGCATATTTTATGGTAATGTCCATTGTTTATGTTGCTCCACATACAGACTTTTGCAAAAGTTGACCTTTGGTTTCACCTGTCCACGTTGCCTTCAGTTACATGTTTGGTGTGACTCTGCTTGAAGAAAACTGCAAACATGACTTCTTGTGAATAGCAGCAGTTTGGTTCTTATCATTGTTCCATATCAGTCTGATTTTGAAAAATATGAACCTTATAATTTAATGTTATAACAACCATTCAGATCTTTGAGTTTGACTTGCTTTAGAAGACAAAATCCTTCTCTTATGTGTCTTTCTGCAAGTAAAACAGTGGAGAATCTGTGCTTGTAAAATCCCATTGCCTAACATGATTGACATGCATGTTCCCCTGCTTTAGAGGAATGCATCCCATGGGGACTGGCATAATGCAATCTTATCTCAAAAGAGGTCCCCCTGTGCACACTCGTGCATAGTAAATTTCCCTCCCAAACGCTGCTTGGTTCCAACCATCCAGCAAAATTAAAAATATAATTCAGCACACCTTTCAACTTTAAAGGCACAGCTGTGATGTGGGCATGACATCACCTACAACTTGGCTCTGTTTAGTTCGTCAGTGCTCAATAGGACAGTTCCCATCTACTTGAATGCTCTCGCAAGGCCTTGTGTCCTGACTCTGTCACTCCAGTCATCAATAGATAGTCGACCAGTCACCCCTACACCGCGCTCGGGACAATCCAGACTCTTTTATTCACTACCAGAAGAGGAGCATGCACTCTTTCTGCACTTCCCTCCACCCTGCATTCTACTTCTGTGCAGTCCCCTTGTCACATCTGCCAGACCCTGACAAGAGGACTTCCCTCTAAGAAGCTTATTGTAAGCTTTCATTTTGACTGCATTGTTTTATCTTCATATGTAGCTGACTTTGGGTAAAAACATCTACCATATGCATAAATATAAACACATATTGTACAGTATAATTCAACAACTCTAATATAATACAAACTTCTAGACGTTCAAATAAATAAACAGTTATTGCAGCAAACACCAAGATTAATACTTGAATTTCCCCTGCATTGGTCAGGAGGGATTTTTCTTTGCAAATTAGGTGTTGATTTGTCACTGTTCGGTTTGTAGCTTGCTCCACTTCCTTAAAGCGGATAAAAGTGTCTTAACAGACCACCTAAATTTTGTTTACTGTATGAAATCCAGATTTAACCCAATGCATGTGTACTGCAGGAATGAACTATTTGCAGAAAAGCACACAGAAAGGACGGATACTGAAATTATAACCTCGGGAAGTAAAAATAGATCTGTAGACCTGAGGAATCTAGGCCAAGAAGGAATCAAACTTTACTGCCATAGTAACAATTTGTGTTGGTTTTTCCTGCACACTGAATGAATCTGAATCAGTTGCTCCTGCTTGTTGATTTGGCTGGCTTTAAAAGGCATAGATTATGTAAAGTATAGGTGCCTTAGAGATAATGTTCCAAGCAGCGCCCCAAACAAATACTGCTACAAGTGAGTGTTTTTCAAGTGACCCTTGAACAATGGAGTGGTTTTACTCCAACACTTATCTCTCTGAATAGTGATATCACTGGATGTGTCGAGCTGCAGTCAGTCAGCTAGGAATTATCTGTCATTTGAAATGTCACTCTGAAAATGTATTCATTTTTGGATTTTTAGGTTTCACAGCCAGTTCAGTCAGTTCAGTCAGTTCAACAGATGCAAGATATATTTGATAAATCATACAATAATTGAAAAGTTAATTTGTTTCAGCAACAGTTTAATAAGCTACATACAGACTGATGTTTTGTAAGCCTTTATTTGTTTTAATCATGATGATTTTACACTTAATGTTATGAAAACATAACATTTAAGTTTAGAATATTGCATTGGACCAATAAAAAACATAATACAGATAATGTGGGCTTAATAAATATGTTTAATACTTGCATAAAGGTTCTTTTATTAAAAGCCACTTTTATTCTGACAAAAATTTTAATTCATTGAATATGCTAATAAAAACAAAAATGTTAAAACAGAAAAGGTTTTGGCTGGATAGTGTCAGACAGTGAGAAAAAAATATATATCTTTTTTTTTTTTAGCAATGCATTCTCTTGTTTCTTTTCATGTAAGTTTTGAGATTTAGTTACCAGCTGCTTCTTTGCATTTGTCTGACTTACTTCAAGCATCAAATCCAAGGGCAAGACTTGAGAAAATAAACACAACAATATGTCAGTAAATGCTCTGTTTGATTTCACACTGATATCTAACATCATATAGGATGCAGCCGACTTCTCATTGCACAACACCCCATTGTTTTCACCAACTAAGTATCATTATGCCCCCACACATTCTACTAGAGCAAAAAACTAGACAATGGAGGTAATTTCTCATCTGACATTTGTGACCTTTTTAAATTTGGTTATGAGTATAATCATGAGGATAATCAATGAAAAGGTCAAGGTTGCAGAAACAATCATCTTTGACCTGAATGAGCCGAGTTGCTGTAGCTTAGCAACACGCATGCACTTTAGTTTCATCATGCATTTAAATAAATACAACCAGAAAGAACCACTAAATGTGGTAGCCATATGTTTTTAAAGAGAGATGTTTTTTGGAGATACTAGAGTCAGTTATTCTTCAAAAGAGCAGTTTCGTTACAATTTGCCAGGGAAATGTGCCATCTGCGGACAATCTAAGGTCACTGTGAATGTGGGGTAAACATCCACTTCAGAGTCTCAGCACCATGCCAGGCAGCAAGCAGGACAGTGAACAGGCAGATTAGACCACCTGGCCCTGCCAGGCTGTCAGCCTATTTATACCCTGGTTGGCAATTTGCACAGGACTCCTCAGCACCACTGACAAGGAGATCCACAGAGGGGGAGACTCTTTGTGAAGTTATCATGGAGGAGAAACGAGCGATCTAATATAGATTCTGATGACCTTCTGCCATCTTGTCCCTATGATCCTTTCCCAGAGGAAAAAAAAAGAAACAAAAACTGCCTCCTCCACTGCCAGCTGTCACCCCATTCACCAGAGGAGAGACTTTAATGATCTGCAGAGAAATATTGGCTGAAAATTTACTCATACTCTTCTAAGACATGTATTCACAGTGGAAAAAGAAAGTACTTTTTAGAGTTATGCACTGAAGTATGTACATTTCCTTTCATTTGGGATGGGCCTAAAACAAAATAAACTTGTTTAGTATTCAGTACTTATATTTAAAAATATGAAATAATATGTATGTACTACTCAGAAAATGATTCCACTTTTATTTCATGCGTGTGCTACTCTACAAACCATAATTCAAATGTATTTTTTTATTTGAAGTTTTATGTAAATAACATTTTACATTCAAGGCTAGTTTGCCTTTCAATTTACCAAATGTTGTTTTTTTTTATTTTTATTTTTTTTTATTCAGTCACATATTTTATGATACCTACATTGGATTACTGAAAATTTAACACTGGTCAAATTTTCATTGAGGGAAATCAAATTCGTCACATTTTGCTGAAATGGAAAGCTGGGAAACTTTATTACATGGATCCATCTGCACTGTTTATATTTTACACTGGGGTTAATAAATAAATGTTGATATGCCAAAAGGAAATTATTGGTGTTAAAATACATTCAGTGAAACTGTTTCCTCAGTTACATTAAGGACTGACTATACAAACGTGGGTTAATTTATTCTCTGCCCTGGTAAAGATGTATAAAAAGTCTTGTAATTTATTCTTCTTTTGCATTTCTTAACCTATAATTTATACATTTTTTTAAGTGTATTATAGTCTCTTGGAACTTTTAATTAATAATCCATCAAGTCCTGTTCCCTTGGAATGAATATGAAATGAACCAGAGACCTATTTCTTTCAGCCACTGGCCCTTAAACTGGATGATGATCCATGTTTATCCAGCCACCATTACTATTATAAACATGTGAAGCTTGCTAAGCTCTAGTGGCACTTAAAATGGAACCATGCGTGTTGATAAGAGGAAATTAATCATCTTTTTTGCCATCAAATGCTCCAGGGTTGCCTGAAATAAATATGTGAAAAGCATTATTATTGCGTCTTTCAGTAAGATCAACAACAAATCAACACAGCAACAGATGGAAACTCAACCAAAAAAATCAACCTTTTTTCTCATCTTCTCACCTAAAACTGGTAGAAAACCTGTTAGTTGAGCTGAAATGAAAGGACGACAATGGAGGATCTGGGACTCTGGATGCTCTGGAGAGACTGAGTAAAGGGGAATGGACAAAGATCCCTCTCTCTGTATCCTGAAGCATTGTCATATATTATAGAAAGCTGTCTTGTTTGCAAATTGGCTCTGTGACAAAAGCAGGGGAACCAACATTTATATTAATTTTGTTAAAACCATACAAGTTTACTCCCCAACAAACAAATGTACTTCAAAGTTTATATTTTTCATAAACACTCAGTGTGAGGATATTACACTCTAATTAAAGACGGGTTAACGTCAAGGCTTTTTACGCATCTTAACCCGAATTACCAAAGAAATGTTGAAATAAGGACACAGATTTTTAGCTTAGGTGTCAATGTGAGAATGAAATCGGGAATAATACAGGACGACCTTTTAAATTAGCTTACATCCTTTATTTTGGCTCTCCTTTGAACGGAGGTGACAACGAGGCAGACAAGGCTGAAGTTATTGTAATTAGTTATTGAGTGGGGTGGTTGAGTGCTGCAGCGGACAGTGTCAGCCAGCATAACATGAAAGATTCAGCGGATTGGTGACAGAAGTCTATTTGCTTTCTGTCACCTCTGCAGATGCATAGTGGCAGCTTCAGATAGTGTCAAGCTGTCCAGATTTGCTTGTCCATCAATCGCATGCTCAAGTCCAAAACAACAATAGATTCAGTATTAGAGTATTTGAATCCTTATGAGGAGGAAAATGTTCTGCTTGTAAAAGAAAAATCCCCAAAAGTCTGAAATAGTTTATATAAAAGTGATCCAGATAATATAAAACATTTGTTCAGCTAAATTAATCTAGATGCATGTATTTAGTGAAGCAATAATCCAACAATGGGGACAATTTGACTGGCATGTCAGCTATGGAGTGAAAGGAAACAGCAGCTCTGTGGTGTAGAGCTGTGAAAACAGGTGGAGTGTTGTGTGCATTTGTTCATGAACACATAGGCGCAGGATTACGCTCCCAGATTGTGTATTTGTGCATGTAGATTCACTCACTTGTCTGTGGGCCCTGGAGACTCACAGTTGCAAATTGAAGAGTTATTCAGTGTTGGCAAACTGCATGTGTGCAACGCCTGATATTTTGAAAACTCGTTCTGTTTTCCCGCTGGCTCCTTGCTGAGCAGTGATCACGAGAAGAAAACTGGAAAGGATCCAAAGCAGATGAAAATAATGACTCAAGAGGCAAGTCTGTAAGCATCCTCTGGTTATGACAAAAGATTTAAAGTTTTATATAAAAAGCTAATCTGATTCACAAATCTGGACATATCTTCATTCTTTAAATGAGACAAAGTATTAAATGTAAGGCTTGACATATTAGGAGATAGCCTCACTCGGTTTCTGGCAGGGCGTTAAATGGGAACACTGATACATCTCTTACGTCTTTGAATTAAACATTAAGCTGCAGCCAGCACCTTGTCAGCTTATAAAAACAAGCAAAGCAACAGGTTTGTCTCTGTTGAGTGGTTTGAAACCCTCACAAACACTTGATACTGACTCTGTTTAGTTTTTAGTTTTAATAGTAATATCTGTTCTCAACAGTCTAATTTGCAGTCATTTACAATTACAATACCAGAGATCCCAAGGAGAAATTGCTTGGAAATCCACTCATTGTTTTCAGCTGCTAAAATCTGCTTCATGTGGCATCACACTAGCAGCGTAGGCTGTTGCCCATCAAGGCTAATCCAATGACAATCAACACTACATTCATTTGTTTTCTAAAATTAAACATATTTCATGTATCACAGATTTCATGGAAATGGAGGCGAGATACTCCCTGGACATATCACCCATCCTTCACCGAACCGACACAGACAAACAACCATACAGACGCTCACTCAGCCTGAGGTCAATTTAGAATCACTAATTAGAGCCGCGTGCATAGTGTTTGGCCTGTGGGAGGAAAATGGAGACTGTGGAGGAAAATCCACCCCAGCCCGAGGTGAGCGTGTGAGCTCGCTATTAAAAAAAAAGCTCCAGGCGAGGTTAAAAGTAGACTTTTCTTTTTGTGAGGTAACAGAGCTAAATATCACTTAAAGAAGCTATAAATACATCAGTCTGATCAGTGAACATGTTTGGACTGATTGTGTTGAGCATGTTTTATAATCCCACTTTCAGAATGCTGTAATTCAATGACATCAAAAGTTGTCATAAACATTTTGAAATCAGATGACCAAAAGATAATTGTAGGTACCTCTTTAGGCAATGTTCCTTATATTGGAGATAATTCTCAGTAAAAGTAAAATAAACATCTGTTTGAAAGTAACTTGAATCTTATCCTTAACCTTAATCCCAAAATTGTAAGGCACACAAAACAGTGCAGCAGTAATATACTCTGATATACAATGTTATTTTTGTTTTTGTTTTTTTATGGCTGCAGTCGTCAATAGTATTGATATTGTTTGAGATTCACATCACAAATACATTACACCAGAAAGCATAAAACAAATATATAAATATACATATTTATTTTACTGTATATTGCTCTTTTATCAGAATCAGAATGCTTTCAGAACACAATTTTGTTTTTGTATATTTCAATTGCTATTTTTATGATTGTTAGTGTCATGATTCCATTTTTGATTTGCAGTTTTGAGTCTTCATATTTCTATTCACTTTTTGTAGTGTTAGTGTCTTACTAACTTGGCAGTCCTGATTTTCAGTGTTCCTTGGTATCAGTTTTGAATTTTTTTACTGCTTCTCTCATCATCATCATGCTCTCCATACAGTTACAGGGAATTTCAGTAATCATCCTCCCAATGATTTAAGCTCTTCTCTTCAGTCATTCCTTTGTCAGATCTTCCTGACATGTTTCTTGCCAGTTTGCTCCTATGTGTGGTTTGTGTTTTCCTCTTGTGATTTTTGCAAATTTACCTTTCTGCCAATCTGCCATCATGATTCTGCCTTCCCGTTGGCTGTTTTTTATGTCCATCTCAAAGACTGAAAATTGATATCAGAGGCAAAGATTACATTTTGGAATCCATTAAATTGTTTCTATGACCTTGGAATATTTAAAATATCAAATATAATCCCTCTACATAACAAAAGCAACTGGAGAAAGGAGTAAAGGTATTTTTGCAGCTTTTCCTATTAGAGGTTTTCATGTTAAATACAATTAAGCAACATATTCAGAATATAGGTTCATATTAAACTATCTTAGACAAGGCTGCTAAAAATATCCATGAAGTTGTTTTGATTATCATCCTTGCTTTATTTAGCATGTATTCAAAATGTGACAGATTTCTTTCAATTGTTTAACATCCAAACATTAAATAAAAAAAAAACATACAGTTTTTTTAGCAACAGCCTGGTCTTTAGAGCCTAATGGTAATCAAGGTGAGATATTTTTCTGGTGGTGAAATTTGCAGAGAGATCTGCCTTTTATTTCCAAGGAAATTAATTAGACAGTTGAGGGTAAAAGTGGATTCCTTTCTTTGGAGAGTCACAGTGTCACTTCTTAAATAACCCTTGGTTTAAAACTTTGAACCCAGTCCTTGATAGAGTTGCAGTTCCTCCAAATCCAGATCTCCAAATACTCCGGAAAGACTAGGGAGGATCTCTTTCAAATCTCAAGTCAATAAGAGGAACTCTAATTGAAAGGAATCGAAAGACCTGGCTGAGAGGAGAGGTGTTATTAACTGATCTGTTGATAGACTTGTTGGCTTCTAAATGGAGAGGGAAAAAGCAGCAGACCTGTTGCTGGATAATCCCTCCTTCCACAACCAAACACAGAAAGTGTTTTTAGACACAGCTCTGGCTGCTAGAGACTACACACAAAGAATATAGACAGCAGTCGCTAAGCTGAAAAAAATATCAGGTGAACAAAGGAGTGAAAACATGCTCCAAGGGACACGTCAAATATTAACACTGCAACTGCTTCAATAGATTCAAAACTCCAGGCAGTTTATGTACTAAAATACTAAAATGTAGCTGGAGTGGCTGGTATATATCTGTTCTGTTAGTCTAAAGATTTTTTATCGTCTGGAAGAATATGCATAAATATGCAGTGTGACATAAGGACAAGAGGCAAAAAGTGGGGCTTAGATTCCCTTTCACTCTGAAGAAGGAAAGCAAAAAATAAACTCAGACAGGCATCTACAGCTTGATCGGGTGCAACTTTAATTTCACTCCTTGCAGCACAATAAGCAGAGGGCATCACAATGTTGTCAATATATTTCTGAAATATATCCAAGGTAGAATTAGGGGGTTGAATTAGTCAGTAACAAGCCAATACGTAGGTCCCTGATTCTATTTTCTGTACATAAGGCAGCATAAATCATTGTGAACCTCATTAAATACCCAGCAAGCTTGAGGTAATTTCCCTGGGAGGATGCTTGGCTCAAAGCCCTCAAATCCACACGGCTGTCTCTGGCCTCAGCAGGACCTGGCAGTGCAGAGGAAATGAGAGAGGCCAAATCAGACAGTGAGGCAGATATAGACAGAATCTGATAGAGGACTGGCAGGAGAGAGAAATGGATGACTTGTCAAAGCCTTATGTGCGAAAGACTTGGAGCGCCAGAAATATGGGTGGAACAACAAAACCTCCAATAATACAGCAATTTTCACTCATTTTTCGGAAAACTTGCACATTTCTGAAATTATGTTAACAGATACAACATTCCAGATTGTAATATTTTAATCCCTCCTCCAAACACATTTGAAGTCCAAGTACAGAAGGAAAAAAATACACATAAGGGGCAATTCATGAAGCTATTTGAAGGTGGTGTTTGTTTACAAACCTGAGTTTGGACATCCTTCTAAAGCTGAGAGGCAAAGCAGATCTGCTCCTACAATGATGATACCAATCAAATGACACCTTTCTGCACTTTGCCATTAGTAATATGAGGCATTGCGCATCAAAAGCCTACCAATATATATGATACTTCTCATTCTCAAAGGTAAAAGTTGTTTGCATTATGCATGAATGAAATACCATATGCTGAAAGTGTATGGTAGTGAAAACAATCAAACCTGCTGGACTTACAAAAAAGTATAGCTCATTCTCTCTTTTGCTAAAATGGTTATGTTTTTTTATAGTATTTTCTAATAAAATAAATTGTCTGAATTGTGCTTAAATTTGTTTATCTAAGTTTTGTTTGTGAGCTAACAGGTTAAGGAAGGGAATTCTGATCTTCCTTTCTCCAGATACGCACTCCAGCTCATTCTGGGGGAGTCCAAAGGGAAACCCCAGGCCAGAAGGGAAATATATTCCCTGCTGTGTCTTCTGGATCTGCCTTGGGTCTCCTCCCAGTGAGTCATAGGGGGAAAGGGGAGCGTCCAGCTGGCATCGTAATCAGATTAACATTTCAGAGCTTAAAACTGTAAAACTGAGGAAACAACACTCACATAAGCACCATGTCTCGCTGATGCTCTGTATGAACCGCGAGCTTCCTATATGGGGAAGGAAACGAGAAGAGTGACTGTGACTCATAAAATGATGAAATGTAATCATTAGTGCAAAACCGGGAATCCTGTTTAGGTTAATACATGCAGCTGCCTAATTAAGCAGCTTTTAGCACTGTTTCCTAAAGCAATGAGGCTGTGGGTTTGAATTTCTGCAAGAAGTGCACAGACTAACCAGGGACACAAAGTAAATAAACTGTTTAAAATGTTGTTGTGAGATGCTTCTTGCAGGTTCTGTGGCTTTTTTTTTTTTTTTTTTTTTTTTTTTTAAAAATTTTTTTTTTGTTTGTTATTTATATGCCAAAATTTTTATTAAAAAAATTAAAAATGAAAAAAAAAAAAAAAA
>CAEFZX010002894.1:0-53550 GCA_903066825.1 Alfaro cultratus | reverse complement strand
ATAATAAATGGTCAAATGATTGTTTCGATATGTTATTGACTATTCAGCTCCTTAAATTAGTGTGGACAGTAAAACACAGAATGTTGTAGGTTTCCCTATCATTTCTACATGAGATAGTATCATTATTACTTTAAAAAGTCAGTGTGTTGCAACAGATGCTGCATGTTGTGGTGGTTCCCACCTTACAGAGGGCAAGAAATTAATCCCCCCCGCTGTGCGGCTCTAAAAATAAACCTCTGAGCTTTCTTTCCTAGACAGACAGCCTTGTGATTATAACATGCCGATGATGGCCTCATGGGAATCTGTCATGAGTTTCACACTAATCTCTTCCAATGTTGTCATATCAAATAAATAGGAGGGTAAAATATTATTTTACAGTCTTAGGAACAGAAAATTATTTGTATATTTTTTAAAAATATAAACCAAGTTAACTTTTCCATATAGTCAGTTCTAATAATATTTTAATAATTTCATTTACAAACGTTTGTGACATTAGAAAACAATTCATAATTTAAAAAATAAAATTAGCACAGACAAGTTAATAACATAAAAATGCTGTTATGGCAGTCATTTATTACAGTTTGCAAAAATATTTCAAAGCAATAAAAATATCACGCTATTTTTCTCCAGAATCTTGAAAAAATGTGTCCGTTTCATGCTTTTTTCAGAGTCGCAAAGACATTGGGCAGAAAAAAAGTTTTTTTTTTTTTGTTTTTTTTTTTTAATTATGCAATTATCGTAGTCAGGATTCATAGGTAGCAAAATAATTTTAAATTCACTTTTGGTACAGAATTATGATTACTGTTAGATAAATAACTTACTTATATTTCATTTTTTAGAAATGTCTTTTTCTGGACCAAGAACAACATCCCTCAATATCCCACATGGGAAACAAATGATCAATTTAAATCTTGAATATCTATTTTATTGTTCAGATTCCTTTTTGTCTGAAGAATTTACAACCTGTGAAACATGAGCCAAAAAATTTGAAAGTTTGCATTATTTTCCCCGATTAATGTGTGATCTTATGCTAATATGGGCGAAGTATTCATGTTGGATATAAAAGTGTGTTTAAAAAGCCCAATCAATTTTAAACGTAATGATTGGTAATGATTTAAAGGCCTAAATATATTTTTTTAATAACTTAAACTCCCCTACATCACATTCACACTCCACCTCTGAGAGCAGCAAGTGAGCTTTTGCTTTTGTCTACTTTGAACATATTTAAATTCAACACAGTGTGGTTTGGTTTGTATAAATTTCTGCTCAGCTGTGAATTTAACAACTTGATGCATTAATAACTCCTAAAACTCCAAATGTCTTATTTCTGCTGCACCTGTGGTTAGCTGTTCACTTGCTTTCATTTATCTAACACAGTGCAAATTCTTAAAATAAGTGAGGCTGAGAGAAGTCTTTATAGTAATTTCAAATCAATACCATAATTGCTGTGTCTGTCTGCTTCTCTACAGTGAATGGTACCTGAACGGAAACTATCTGGTCATTATCGTCTCTGTGGCAGTGATATTACCACTGGCTCTGATGAAACAGCTAGGTGAGTGTGTCATTTTATGGCTTTTATAAGAGGAAACCAATTTTATCTGTACGCCTGTAAGAGCTTATGTTGCACCCATAGCGTTTTATTAAAGAAAAAAATGGCAAAAATTCAGGTTTGAAATTGAGCAAACAGGCACATAATTATAGTCTTTTGTCGGCAGTTTGTGTCCT
The DNA here is from genome assembly GCA_903066825.1 of Alfaro cultratus. NCBI lineage: Eukaryota > Metazoa > Chordata > Actinopteri > Cyprinodontiformes > Poeciliidae > Alfaro > Alfaro cultratus. The sequence goes on along the minus strand of CAEFZX010002894.1, from coordinate 51,825 downwards.
GATGACAGACAAAATTAAATAAAAAACATGGATGATTTCCCAGCCATTTCATTCTAATATTCTCACCTTCCTGGCATAATGGCTCAAGTCACTGCTTGCCAAAAGTCTCAAAATAATAGATCAAAGTTTGTGGTTATAATGTGAAAGAAATATAAAAATATATTCAACACTTTATGTAACTTAATATGACACAAACTTTAGGTCTTTGTTAATCATTGTCATGTACTCTGTAATGATATTAAATGCTAATAAAGTGTTTATTTTTCAGGATACCTGGGATACACCAGTGGATTTTCACTGAGCTGCATGGTGTTCTTCCTCGTTTCTGTGAGTCCTGTGGTCATGAACTATACATATGTGTAGTGTACATGTCACATGTTGTCTCCCGTTCCTGGTCTGTGTCATGCTGACTGGATGCTCTGGGATCTTCCCACCTAGTATTTCCCTTTAGTATTTTCTACTTACTGCTATGGACTAATGTTTGCATGCTGCAGTCCCTGGCTATGTTTCCTTCTCTGACCTAGTTTTGGCTCTGTGAGCTGTAATCCACTCGCTGCCTTCCCTCTCTCTCTTTTTTGTTGGCTTTCTCTCATTGACATATTTCCAGCCTGTCCCAATATTAACCGTCTCACTGCTTTTTGGTTTGCTGCAACACCAATTGTCTCTGCACTCTGCACAGGTCATCTACAAGAAGTTCAACCTCCCTTGTCCGTTTGTGGACTTCACTCATAACAGCACTGTAAGCGTGATGAATGTCACTGTCAACGACCCCGGTGGGGAGGACAATCCGGCCTGCATTCCCAAGATGGCCAACCTCAATACACAAGTATGTGTCTGCATGTCGCTTTCTATGAAGCTGCAAGTTCACCTGCACTGCTATGGGCACTGAAAGCCACCCACTTATGTCATAGTCATTAGCATGTCGCCTGTCCCTTCTCACAATCAAAGCATGGGAATCCTGGTTTGAAACAGATCAGAACCTGCTGCAAACCTGTGTAACTTTATGACTGATGCAGGGCCCAAAGACAGAATGAACCCCTGAACTGCCTCTAAGTCAGTTTGCCTCCATGCCAATTTGTACCCCAATTTTCTTTGTATGGATTGTCATTTTGTCCCTGTGAATAAATCCTTTATCTTATTAAAACAATGCATTTCCCATTTTATTTATAAAGGAAGGAATGATTCAAACCTTTTTGGCTCTTTGTGAAAAATTAAATATTCCTTAGACCTATAACTGGTTGTGCCCCTCTTGTCATCAGTCGCCGCCATCAGACTTCTGCGACACCTAAAATTTAATTGTTTTGTAAACCTTTTCCAAATTTATAGATGTCAATTACTTTCTCATCTTTTTTAAATTTCTTTTGAATTGGCACATGATGGGTTGCCATTTGAAATCTTTTAGCCTACTACTTAGGGACAGGTTTTTTTAAATCTCTTTTTGTATTTACTCAAGTTATCTTTAGCCATTATTAATATTTATTTGACCATTGGAGACATTTATGTGTGACAAAAATATGGAGGGAAGCACTTTGAATAATCTTGAAAAATGCCCACACTTTGCGTTTAATTCTTATGTTCTAAAAACTTTCTATTGAATCTTTTTACCACTGATCATGGATCTGATCCTTGTGTCAGTCGACCTCTGCTGGTGGATATTAATTAAGAAACATACATAACATTTCCTGACATTAAAACTAATATAAAATTGTAGAACATTGCTTTTAATTGTCCATTACTTAGTTAGAGAAAGTACTTAACCTCTCCCCAGTTGGTATGAAGTGTGCTATGGGGGACAGAAAAGACCAAAACTACAAGGGTGCAAAATGGCAAGGGGGCAAAAAGACCAGAAATCATTTGGACTCTGAAGTAGTGCAGCAACTACAAAAGCATTTGATTTACACAGAGAAACCATCAAATTTGGACATATCAGGACCAACAATTGAGATGGAAAAGTATTGGACACTTTTCTAAGTTTCTTTTGGTTTTTAAAATCCTTTCTTGACACATAATCTTGGATAGTCTGATCAGTCTGAACGTAATTGCATAATTTCATTGAGCAGTTTTACTTTTCAGAGCAGCAGCAAATATTCTCTCGTTCCAGATTTTTCCTAAAACCCTATAAACATTTTGTCAGCATCCCCGTACTTTTTCTCACTCAACTATGACCAATCCCAGCTGGTTAGCAGTTTACAATGCACCAACGCATTTTTAAATAGGCTAAAGCTGGTCTGCTGCCAGGCCCAAGTTAATCACAAGAAACAATTAGCTCTCTGTGATGTGTCAGAGGGAGCAATGGGCAGTGCAGCGAGAAGTTGGTGGTAAGACGGCGGGGATAGCGCTGCTGTATCTATGGTGACCTGTTGGGGTTCATTTACAGACGGCCTACACCATTCCAATCCTGGCGTTCGCCTTTGTGTGCCACCCTGAGGTCCTCCCTATCTACACAGAGCTGCGCAAGTATGTTCTTATGATGGAAACCTCCTGCTAACTTTGTTTTGGACGAGACATTAATAAACAGAGGAAAGCTACTGTGTGTGCTTTGTGCTTGGCTTGCCATATTCTAGTCACATGCACTGCTTTCACTGTATTTTGAAATGTCTCTGCACTGCTTTGTGTTGTGTAGCATGTTGTTAACCAAAATGTACAATCCCTTGTTGAAAAAAGCTGCTAATGTTTTCTAGGGTTAAAGGTGAAGGCAGCGTTTGTATTTGGTTTAACAGGCATTGCTTGGAAACATAATTAAACTGAATATTGGTGTAACCACATGATGATTTTTCTTTCTGATTTCAGTCCCACTAAGAAAAAGATGCAGCATGTGTCCAATATTTCCATTGCAGTCATGTACGTCATGTACTTCCTGGCTGCTCTGTTTGGATACCTAACTTTCTACGGTAAGCCCTCGTATTCTCTCATTTTTGACAATTTGCGTTTCTGTCTTAGAGAACATGTTTCACTGCTGGTTTGGTTGACTAAAGTGTTCAATTCTTTCATAATGTTCAAAAAACGCAAGCGTTTTCAAATTCAGTTTTCGTTTAATAAATGTACCAAAATTACTAAATACAAATCTATTGAAATAAAATGGTAGTACATTGAAAGCTATAACCATTATGATACATTCATGCCCTCTAGTGGCCTCTAGTTAAAAAAACAAGTCCCTCCATGATTATTGACACCACTGTTAAAGATGAGAAAAAAAGGCCTCAAATTATTATTTTTTTCTATTGCATATTATACTATATGAAATAGAGAAATTGAAATAGGGAAATAAACATTAATGTAAAAAATAATTCAATACCTAGAAAATGGTATTTGACCTGGCATTTTTTAAAGAAATTTCTTTAGTTCAATGTGACACCTCTGGGTCATTTGTAAAACATTTTTACCCCATTATTGATCATTGATAATTGAAGGATATTAATGGAGATGGACACCTGCTATAAATTTATAGGGCCATATCTTTTTATGATTTTAGGAGTTTAACTGAAATATAGTATTAACCTTTATTAATGTTTGGGTAGCTATTCAGAAACTTTCAATCATCGAAAATATAAAATCAGACTTTGTTAAAGAAATTATGGTGAGACATGTTTTGGAGACAGTTCATTCATCTTTTCTCGTGTGTCTTAAAATCTAACTTTATATGATGCAGTTTTTGAAGAAAAATGTATCAGATTTCATATTGTTCCCAGGAATAGACTGGCATTTACTTTCATAACCCAATTAATTAAAGTAATAAAAGTATTTACTTTTACTAGATTTGGGAGACTTTTAAGATCTTCAGGGGTTTAGAGCTGTGTTTTTTCCTCTGAAATTAGAATACCTTTGGTCTTATACCCCTCAAGAAGTGCCGCTATAAATCATCCCGATCCCCGACTCCCTTTTCTTGAGGACACACCAGCTTTTTTTGAGGGCTTAGATCTATGGACTGACATAGCTTTGGAGGATTGGTGATTTTTGGTTTATTAAAGAATTTCTGTTGAGTTGGCCTTAAGTTTTAGTTATGCTGCTAAAAGTCCTGTAAATAGCCAGAATTCAAATAGATGTAGTCTAATTTTACAAAGTAGTACCCCATAATTTGTCTAATTTTGACATTTTACTTTGAATCTCTGTTTTCCTGTTTTGGCCACTTGCAGATGAAGTGGAAGCAGAGCTACTTCACACATACAGCCGCATCGACCCTTATGACACTTTAATCCTTTGTGTGCGTGTGGCTGTTCTCACTGCTGTCACACTTACAGTACCAATCGTGCTCTTTCCTGTAAGTACAATTATTTTAGCACTCAATGTTTACACACAGGCTAATCACCCGATTGCCTTTTTAATTAAAATATTGTCTTTTGCCTTGACAATATTTCATTATTGTCAAAGTTATTACATTAATAAAACAATTAAATCCTTTTATGTTATGATCAGGTAAGGAGAGCAATCCAGCAGATGATGTTCCCCAATAAAACCTTCTACTGGCCTCGTCACATTGCAATTGCCATCACTTTGCTCACGTTCATCAACCTGCTGGTCATCTTTGCCCCAAACATCTTGGGCATCTTTGGGGTTATTGGTAGGTTAAATTAAATTGATCTTGAGAAAAAGATGTGAATTCATCAGATTAGAATCGAAAAACCTCAGTTGGAATAACTTGATAGATAATGAATAGAGACAGATTGGCGGCTCATATTCATACTCTTTTGCCTTGACCATGTTTAATTATTGTCAAAGCAAATGGGCTTAAATGCTGTTTTATTAGTTCAACAGAAGTGGGTGGAAACTGGGCTAAAATAAAGAAGTTATACTCTTCTCAACTTTGAGGTAAAATGTATCCTATACAATTTAACTAAGAAACATAAAAATCTTTGAGACGAAAAGATTAAAAAATAAAGATCTGCATAGCCTGTTTGCATGAGTGTGCAGGTTTTGAGAGATATTTGCCACGCCCTTTATGATGTCTTCTGATAAAAGATTTCTGCATCCCTATTCTTTAGTCCAGACATATATAGTCCATAAATTATTCATGAAGTACTTGACATTGCATAGAAACTTTTTCTTTTAGAGGTCAGCAACCGTCGAAATTCTAACAGGCATTTTTGGTTTTGGTCCTACTTGATGAAATTTATCTAAAGCCACAAAATATACATGAATAAAACAAAAATATCCACCATACAGAATAGAATTTATTTGTTTTAATGGTTTAATTAAACACATTTATTTTTATGTTTTAGAATTGAGAAATCCTCAAGTCTTTACTAGATAGTTAATATTTTTTCTGAATGAAATGTTTCTTAATTATGGAGAATTTTGGAATAAAATAATAAAAGGGAAGTGTATAATGCAAAATTATTCCTTGTATCTGGTGTGTCACTGTTGTGGGCAGAAATGGCATTAAAACAACACCAATCATTTTCTTGCCTTTATTGTATTGCAATGTTTCATTGCTTTAAAACATTACAGTTGGATCTATGTTTTGATCAGAGAACAGACAATAGCCATAAATCGCCTCAAGATGTCCATAGAGCTGTAATTTTTCTGAAAACAGATTTTTATTCCTGCTTTTCAGAACTATAGTTTTACTTGATAAACTTTTATATTGTGAGGATTCCCTATTTGTCCTCAGAGTGGTGCAGCTTCAGCAGGGTTTAATTTTCCACACTGAAATGATTTATGAATAATTTAATGTATTTCATGTACTTTCAGGTGCCACGTCCGCCCCCTGTCTCATCTTCATTTTCCCTGCTGTCTTCTACATCCGAATTGTACCCAAAGAAGAGGAGCCTCTGCGTTCAGTTCCAAAAATCCTGGTGAGAATCTCTTGGAAATATTGTTCAAATCCACTGTAATCCTCCCATTGGTGTGTCTCTTCCTTGAACTCTGTGTTTTTCTTTCAGGCCGCCTGTTTCGCTGGGATCGGTTTCCTATTTATGATAATGAGTCTCAGCTTTATCATCATTGACTGGACATCGGGCAGCAGTAAAGCCAGCAGTGGTCATTAGAAACCTACTGTATTATTCTTTTTTTTCAGCTTTTATATTGTTGATTTGGATTTTGTGTTGTAATGTTACCATTTTGATGTCCAATCACTGATGTTTGAAGATGAGATGAGATGAGAGTTTGGGGGTGCGGCGCGTCTCTCTCCTCTCTAAGCTCTTTGGTTCTGGTGGAGATAAATTGTACTGTACATCCTACCAAACAGTAACAGTGGATCCAGGCCAGTAAAAGTGCTTGGGAAGTTTTAACAGTTAATTTACTGACGTGCCAGATGTGTGATGATTGACTGTGACACTTGGAGGCTGAGTTTTGTGAGGACAAAGTGGAAAAGCAAAGAAAAAGTAAGCTCCTGTCCTAAAAGGATCTTTAATATGAAAACTACAAATTACATAGATATTTTGATCTGTCTCCTGTTTACCAGCTAATGTAAAATGATTTATATATATTTTGTAGAATTTCAGTACTTAGAATTAATTATATAATTATATTTTTTCACAGCAGTTGCACTTTAAAAGTGCAGAAGACAGTTATCGCTACATTTTGGGCACTACTTTTGCTTTTTACATGAGAGAACTACAAGCACACTCATTACCGAGAATAAATACGTGGCCAAGTGATTCAGCTGACAAAGCGCTCAAGGTGTGCCACCTGAACATTAAACTAACTCTTGCTGCTGCTCTTTATTTTATATCTTGACGTTTTCAGCTTTCTCTCAATTCTTCCTGTTGACCAGGGTGTTAAACTAAAATGTAAAGCACAGTTACAAATGTCCTATCAGATATAGTCTAAAAAGTGTATTGTACTGTTTTACTGGATAAAAAACTAAGACTGATTAGCTAGTTCTGGATAACCCAGAAGGCACATTTTGAATTCTGCAAACATAGCACAATACATGCCTAAATTGTAGTTATTCCTTGTTTTCAGTATTTCTTTGTAAGAGGACAGGTAGAAATGGTACTGAGGACCTCGTCTGTTGGATTGCTTAGCCCCAAAAAGATAACCGCAGTGCAGAGAAGACTGCTGATGATCAGGCTGTATCATCAGATAAACCTGGGGTTGGGTTCTTGGACGATTTGATGAGCTGTTTTTAATTATTTGCTAGTTGTAATAAGGGATAACCAAAACGTACAGCGCCTTGCAATATTATTCATGCCCCTTGGGCTTCTAAACATTTTGTCAAGTTGCAATGTTAAATAACAGAATACTTTTTTCAAGATTTTATGGGATAGACCAACACACAGAGCACATAAGTTTGAAGTGGAGGCATGAGGATTCATAGTTTTCATAATTTTGACAACTAAAAATCTTTTGCATGCATTCACAGCTCTGGCTGTATGTGTAGAGTTGCTGTCCTGCTGGAAGGTGAACTTTAGTCTCAAGTCTTTTGTAGCCTTTAATGGGATTTCTTCCTTCTTTTCACTCCGCTGTAAAGGCCAGATTACAAGACTAATAGTTGTCCTACCGACCTGTCCAGGGTGTACCTCACCTCTCGCCTGGAACGTAGCTGGAGATAGGCACCAGAAGCCCTCCTAGCCCCACTAGGGACAAGGGTGTTAGAAAATGAATGAATGAATGAATGAATGAATGAATGAATGAATGAATGAATGAATGAATGGCTGGCTGGCTGGCTGGCTGGCTGGCTGGCTGGCTGGCTGGATGGATGGCTGGCTGGCTGGCTGGATGGATGGATGGATGGATGGATGGATGGATGTCCCACCTGAGCTATGCATCTCTGGAACCCCTCCAGTTACCTTAACTTCTTGGTCCTGGTTTGAACCAATTTATTAAAAAAAGAAAAACAGCACAATAACACGTCTTGATGAGTGTTGTGTGTGTAAATGAAGGATTGAACAGAGCTCTGTGAGATGTTAGAAGATTGGGACATTGCTTCATAACCTTTAAACTTCTCCACAACTTTCCCCTTGACCTGCCTGCTGTGTTCTTTTGTTGCACAAGAATCACTCTGGGGGTATCAGAGTAGCAGGAATACAAAAAGACATCAACCTTTTGGGTTTAAATTGGTATTTCTTTCTACTTCACAATTGTTTTCCATTTCGTGTTGGTTTATCTCATAAAATCACCCTGAAATTCACTGATATTTGTTATTGTTACCTCAAAAATGAAAAATGAAAATCCTAAGGGGTATGTATATGTTTTTGCAGAGTACTGCACAAAAGAAACCCCACCAACAACAGGGTCACTAATCAAAGAGATTCCTATCAGTAACTGGAAATATTAGGACAAGCCTTACTGACACTAGTCGGTCACACACACTAGTGACCGATCATGTCTGTCTCAGCCGTAAGGTGTCTGTTACTTAGCAGGTGGTTAGCAAAGCACTATGACTTCAAAAAGCACAGCAATGTAGACCTGTTAATGAGATGACATGCAAATAAATACATCTGAAGATGTGACTTAAGGGTAAACTCCTTTTATTTGACAACATTTTTGATTGTTCTGCCTAATGTAGTGGATTGGTAACGTATGAATAACCTGCAATAATCCTATCAAAGTTAACATTCCTTAGAGCCTCCATGATAATAAATATACTCCTGTTATGTGCTCCCTGAATATGATGAATAATTTATTGGATGTAATGTTGGAGGTTTTTGAGTGTCTGTGTCATTTGAAAAGAGAAACCATGATCCCACTGTAAGTGAACCATACTACTTTCATGCATTTGTGACGTTTAACTCGCATCCAGACTATACTCCGATCAAAAGTATATAATAATGCAAGTGTTCCTCGTCTACCTTCGATGGGTGAAATGTTGTTCAAAATGTCATGTTGGATGTTTTATGTGGATATTTCGGATGAATCTGAGTCAGTAATGAAATGCAAAATGATTGTTTTTCTCACGTTTGATTTTTAAAAATATATAGTGAGTGGTTTATCATCATTGGTGGTCACGTCTGTCTTCCTTGCTGCTTCTTGGCAGACACAAACCTGCTAACTTAGGAGTCCTCAGTAAGATGTTGGGCTTGCATACACTTCAATATTGTTTTCTATGATAAAAAAATATCTTACACCAGACTACTAAAAGTGCTGTATGAATATATTAATATCGTCCTGTTTGCCGTCTTTTGTTACACAACAAACCCTTTTATTTTTATTATCTTATATATGTTCGGTTTCTTTTATGTGTTTGTGTGCAGAGGAATCATCTGCATCAGCCGCTGCAGCATAACTCGGTATTTGATGTTCAGCTAATTTATGCTTTTATTTATCCCTTTCCTTGTTTGAACCTGATATTTGGCTGAAGCACACGTAGGCCATTTGATTTAATAATAATAATAATAATAAGGTTGCACAAGGATATGTCTTCACAACATGCAAAAACAGACAAACATGAATAAATAAAGCAACAATAAATGAGGATACAACAGGATCTCTGAGGAGACCTCAGTGTTGTTTGGCCTCCTTGATTTCCTAATATGCATTTGATTGAACAGCATAACATATTAATTAAATAATGACATCAGCCAGCATTTATAAATAATGTATATAAATCTATGCCCTTTATATTCTATATTCATATCTAGTTTATATAATGTAAATACCAATTAAAGATTTAGTCCGATTAAAAAAGTAAATGTAATCATTTTCAAAGTGCTTTTAAACCTTGTTGTCCTTCAATTTGTGTCTATTTTCTTGTATCTCTATATTTTAATATGTTGCTGGCAGTTATTGTACTGTAAATGATGTTGCAATAAAGATAATGGGGTAACATGATTTCCTTTTCTTCATTTCTCAGGTGTGATCATTAAATACTAGTTTTTATTTAAATACCTAACTCTTAGGCATTAACACTTTTGTTGAATATTGCAATTCAATCATAAAGACTAAAGTGTGTCTGAGACACTATACCATGATCTACCACATGATGGCGCTACAGAACTGGGAAGAAAACCGTTTTCGGCGAGGATGTTTTTTTATTTTTATTTTTTATGAGAATTTGGATTGAGGACAAGTTGCATAGCTTGGGCTCAGTAGATTCTGATTTCCAAGCTGGATATTCATTGAAACGCCTCATTATTTTAGCAGACCAATTTAATTGGATTCAACATCGGCGCCATTGTTTTGTAACTCAGATAACGTTTAGAAAGCGTTTGAATCATTAATTAAGGCATAACTGTAAAAAGGCGATGCGAATTTAATTGACTATTTTATCATTTAAGTTTGATAAAAGTACAGTAAAATATTAAATCAATATCAGTTAAGCTATTACCATGTCAAAACTAGTTTCCTTTATGTTTGATCAAGATATCATTGTAAGCTCTGCACTCAATGGACATGACTAAACTTGATTACAAACTTTTGCCCGCAGCTGGTAAAGGGGGAAATAAGCGATGCATCCTTACTGACTACATTTCCCATACAACACTGGGAGGAGGCGGGGTTTTTTTTTAGTAGGGTTCGCTCTTTTTACAACAAGAGACAGACGAGCCAGTCAGAAGTGAGAAAAGAGACTGGGAAGTTGGCAGAGGAAGAACTTGTGACTTGAAAAGAAAATTTTATGTTTATACTTTTAGAATAGTGTCATGAAATGATACATGTGCAAGTTCATGTCCAAACATATCCAATGATGTTTCAGGAGGTAAGATTTAGTCCTCCAACTGCTGGGTTGCCAGGTTGAACCCCTGCTTTATTCATTTTAGTCATCATGTTGGTCCTGCCTATGGTCCTGGTCAGAGGCCATGTTGGCACTTAGTGCATGGCAGCCTTTTTTCTGTCATTCCACCCCAGAGCAGCTATGGCTACAATGCAGCTTACGTGTGAAAACATTATGCAAGTACAGGCCATTTACCACTTACCATATTCCTCTGCATGCGTGAAGGACATTTGCCTGAAAAGACACACTGCAGCGTTTCCCAACCCTGGTCCTCGAGGCACTCTTCTTCTTCTTCTTCTATAGCGTTTTCTGGCAGTTTACAGCTCGAGGCACTCAGTCCTGCATGCTTGACGTGTTTCCCTGCTTCTGCACCTGACTGATTAACAGGCTTTTGCTGAACAGCAATCATCTGAATCAGATGTGTTAAACATGAAGGACAGTGTGCCATGAGGACCAGTATTGGGAATCATTGGACTACTGATTTAATGGCACATTCTATTGACATGTGCAAATGTTGCAGTTTCACGTAGAAAAAAAAAATCTGATGTAGCAGGAGATTTTAAGAGGCCTCAAGAATTTGAAATCAGCTCAAAATAGCACACAGGTGAGAACATTAATAACAACTCCCAACATGCCCTCTAAGAAAGTTCAACATTAAAACAAGTTACAAGATGCTTAAAGAAATCACTAAAATCTTTAAATCAGTTTCTTGTCACTGCTGATGCGAAAGTGCATGTGTGCATAGTCAGAAAGTTACTTCACACGACTAACTTTCATGGGTTGCTGTTCAAGAAAAACATGAAAGCCACGACTGAAGTTTGCTGACAAGAATTAAGACCAAGGCAGTGTTTGCTGGAACAATGTTCTCTAGAAACAGATGAGTCTAAAAGTAATTGTTTGAACACCAGAGCAGAGGACGTATTAAATATCAACACCACTATGAATCATGGAAAGGGAAGCATCACAATATGGGAAAGCTTTGATAAACCAGGACATACCCAGTTCATAGAATCCACCATAAATACTACCATGTATAAAAAGGTGATTGTGGATAGCTTGAGACCATCAGTAAGTTCTACTTCAGAAAATAAAGCTGAAGAACTGGACTCTTCAACATGGTACTTGGGAGCAAATGCACCATGTACCATCTGAAAATGAGGGAGATAGTCAATGCAATAGGTAGAGGTGGGTAGAACAGTCAAAAGTTGTACTGAAGCAAAAGTAGCACTACTACTTCAACAAAAGTAAAAAGTAGTAATCTAAGAAATGACTCGAAAGTGAAAAGAAAATTATATACAGGCTACTTGAGTATTTTATATTAGTGGTTTCCCCATTGTTGGTTTATTATTTTGTTTGTATTTCTTGTATTGTTTGTGCTATATAAATAAAATTACCTTACGAAGTGTTTGATTGTCCCTGAATAACAATAATCATAATATGTCTTAGTTATTGTATAATTTTCATTTGCTCCAATTTTTGTGTTTGTGTTGATGCCAGCCTTTCTATTGTTTATAGCAAAGACATTAAAAGGGGGGGCGGGGCATAATCTTGAAGAAACCAAGATAAATAAAGACTAAACATTCATGTCAAAGAACAGAGCATTTCATTTCGCTTTCTAATATTATTCCAACGTGTCGATGCTCGACAGACTCCGCCTTGTCCTCACCCCGCCGCAGACTGCGCTGGCGTCGAATTGGTGCGGACCCGTTGGTTCTGCGTAGCTGCTGGTCTGGGGAGTTGACGCTGCTCGCGCTGACTCGCTCTTCTGGCGGTTTGAGGGGAACTTAACGGCGGCGACGGGTGTGGCTTCAAATGTGATAAATCTCTACGCGGGGAAAGAATGCGCACAGGCTTTACGGATTAGGACGAATATTTACATTAGTCAGGAAAAAAAAAAATCCACGGGAAAAGTGGCGAGGGTGTTTTCGGTAGCTTAACTGGCAACGGGGGTTTCTGCTTGTGCTCGGTTTTTGAACAGCTGGAGTACTTTTTTTTTTTCAATGCTGAACTTCGTGGGCCGTTTTCGTGTCTTTGACCTGCTCTGATGATCCGCTGTGAGGACTAGCAGAAAGTTCACCCAGAAAAGTTACTCGAGCCGTATTTTCTGGACTAACAGGGAACAAATGTTGACTTACTGAGACATTAACTGACGTGTGTTTTGTGATTTTGCCCAGAAAGCCCAAATTCGCGTCGCTTCGCAGCCGCAGATGAACAGAATCCGTCACGTTTGTCGCTGAACACCGAAAAAGGGAAGTCGTCTCTTACTCAACTTCGGCCCTTGTTTTTGCTTTAAACCCAGGGAGGATTTCGGACTGTTTCACTTGTTAAACTTCCCCTACCAAACAGCAGACCTGAAGCGCGCACTCGGAACCATGGGTTGTACTGTGAGTCAGGAAGATAAAGCCGCGGCCGAGAAGTCCAAAATGATTGACAAAACTCTGCGAGAAGATGGAGAGAAGGCGGCGAGAGAAGTGAAACTGCTGCTGCTGGGTGAGTACAGTCTGTCACAACACTGACACGGGCTTGCAAAATTGATTTGCAAGTTGTGTAACTGCGTGAAAAGTGCCCAACAATAACAAAGTAACAGGCAAAAAGCCTTTGAATGTTTGAAAAATGACATTTTTGGCCCGACTCACCTCGGTAAAACTAGAGTTTATTAAGCTGTGCAGCCCAAGGTTGCTTTTGTCGTTTTATGCTTTTTTTCTCGCCGCCAGTGTCACACATGCTTTAACACAAACATGAAAGCTCCTGCGTCAGTGCTTAGGAAAGTTTAGAGCCGCAACATTACGGTACTTTTTACGGCTCTGTCCTTGATAGCCAGTTTTACAGCATATTCTATGTGGGCAATGCTGTGAGATTGCTGGAAAGTCTTGTTGTTGTTGTTATTATTATTATTATTTTTAATTGCAAGGTCAGTTTTCAGAGTGACCTCCTCTCAGATGTGCTTGACTAAAGAGGGAGGTCAGACTTGGCAGGGGCTGGTTGACAATGAGTGGGTTTGCGTTTGGATAGAGGATGAACAGCCCTGTCTGTTCCCAGGATAAACCACGGCACACACACGCACATTACACACACGCAAAGGATTGAGAAACACTTTTTTATTTTTGCAATCCTTTGTAATATCTCCAGTCATTTATTGTCTTTTTTTTGTTTTATTTTAATGAATTTTATAGCAGCAAACATGTTGCTTTTCTTCTCTAGTAATGAGGATTTCCTGAGCTTTTTTTCCCCCTGTGCTTTCTTAGTGATGACAGAGATACATGCTTATGTCATCACCCTGTTCCTTCTTTTTTTTTTGAATATTTAAACTCACTCATTGGATCATTTAGTATGCTGCTTTTTCCTCCTCTTATTTTTTTGTCTATTTCATGAGGAAAAGGGCAAGCTGAGTTAAAACCTGATAAAGATCTTGTGCACAGAAAAAAATGTTAAGGCAAGGGATTCTTCAGATGTTGGGCTGAGACCTACCTGAGGGCATATCAAATGTACAGATTCGAAACGAGTACAAATTTTCCGTCATACTGATTTTGTGGTTTAAAGTCATTTTGTTGAGATACCCCATAAAAAAACCTTCAGTGTGTCGAGAAGGACAGGTGTTGACAGACAGAATGGTAGAAAAGATGTTCTCCAGAGTACCAAAATGGAAAATACTACCATTTATAAAAATGTAATTCTCAAAATGTTATATTAGCAGTAAAAATAATTGCTTTGTTTTCAATAAAAGCAGGTCATAAATAACGTGATATGGGGAAGATGTGGCAAGGTTATCATGCTGTGGGGATCTTGTGCTGTGCCCATGCCCACTCTCCACATGAGACTCATTTGCTAAAACGTCACGTCACATTTCCAGGAAGTTGACCTGACTAAATGTTTTTGCACGGAAACTGACGGGAGCAATTAACAGGAAACAAATACGGCACTTTTATCGTCCGTTGACCCCTTTTTTAAATCCCCCGTTTAGTTCCAAAAGTCAAACTTGTGCAAAATAAATAGCCTAATTATTGCGTTTGGCATCCTCTAACCATAACCATAATTCATCAGCCTCAATGTTGTTGTCCCAAAGCAGCTATTTGGGGGAAATGCCATTGCATGAGAGAGATGGATAGATGCAACCACTCTCCTGTGCTTTGTCAGCTGAAAGGCTGCATCTCGAGCTCACCCTCAAAAATTGAAGTTGATGTAGAAATCAGTGGGAATCAGACGGCAGACGGCTGCAGTATAGGATCCAGGGTATAGTGCAAACTGTAAGCATTAATACCTCTTCAACTTTCACATTTTAGCAGAAACACAGATTTTAATGAAATTTATTGTTCTTACATACAATGGATTAACACTGGGTAGTGTATAGTTGTGAAGTGCAAAAATTATCCAATATTTTTCTCTTATTTATTTATTTTACAACAAAAATCTGAACTTATTTGCATTGTGTTTTCATTCCCCTTGAATCAGCACTATAAACACCAAGATTTGCACATCAAGAGACTGACTTTATTTTCCATTCTCTATAAAAAAAATGTAAGTTTTTCCACCCAATATCAGTTGGATTTTTTCTGGACTTTGACTCTGGCCATTCGAAGACAGGATTTCAGTGCACCTCCAGCAGTTCAGGATTCATGGATTTATGAATTTGCAGATTTTATTTGGAACATAAAAGGCAAATTTTCCGAAAATGGTTTATTTGCAGGTTTTTTCTGTATTCAAAAGCAAATGCAGCTTGGGAAGCTGAACACCTATGCACAACTTTATGCACTATTGGCTGGCATACAAAGTAGCTGATCTATGAGCATATTAAGATATATTTGGTGTTTGAATTACTAAAATCGGCAGCTATCAGCATTTCTAGAGGAAGTCTCAGTTATTTGCACTTCAGCTGTATGTTTAAGGTTTTTTATCCTGCTGCAAGGTGAACCTTTGGCCCAGCCTCAACTCTGTAGACCCCAAACAGTTTCTCTTCTGTTATTGTTCTGCTATTAGCTAAATCCATCTAGCTAGCTTCCCTTTCACTGCTAAAGAAGAACACCCCCTCACCATTATTCTGTCACCATCCATGTTCTTGCTGGGATTGGTCTTCTCAAATGTGAATTGAATTGACTAATTCAGCAGCCCCTGATGGCCATTGTTTGCACTGGATTTTACTTAGGAGTGTCGGAGTAAAGGAGGTGAAATCTAAATGCATACCAAATACTGTATGTTCTTAAACTTTTTTTTTTTTTTGTTGCATCTTTTTCTTCCATTTCACAAATGTGCTCTGGTTTATGTTGGTCTATCATCTTGGTGTTGGTGTGTTTGTCATGTAATGGGTTAACTTACGCAAGGCATTGTTCGCATGAGCTGGTTGGGGTTGAATTTGTGCACCAGACTTTGATTTAATGTAGGAAACAGTCAGTGCAGCTCATTTTGAAACGTTGACTCTCAAAACTGTTTTTTTTTTTTGTTTCCTGACGGAACACAGATCATCGATCTCGGATCGATGGTGAACGCACACCACCTCTTCCTCTCTTGGCTCTCTGAAGAGGAGGCTGGGTTAAGTTGTGCCCTCAGATAGAGGGCAAATTACACACTCAGCTCTGTGGAGCAGGTCTTACATCAGTAATTACTGTACTTCACCGAGCGAGGGTTGGGGGAATTACAGGGGAGTTTGTGTCCCCCCCCACCCCCTTTTCTTGTGCAATTACAAAATCCTGTCTTTGCTTGTGAAGCTTGAAGTAGGAAATAAACCTGGACTGTCCTTGAAATGTTTCACTGTAAATGGTAAACGTAGAGTGGAGTTGAGGACAGGTGTATCAAAGGCTCACAAAGCAAATTCAAATAACTTGTGTTAAGTGTTTAGTTTAACTATAGTCCTCTGTATTAAATTTAAGTTTTTTAAAATTATTTTTATTATCCTCTCTTAACTCTCAGGCTACAGAATGCAATAGCTTACAGCTGCAGCTGAAACAACACTCCTGCCCTGGGTGAAGGATGTGGTATAGAGGTGTTACATCCTTTAAGGGGTGTCACATCACTTGTTTTCTAAGTGCGCTGGTACAATAGAATCCCCATAACCATACAGTCATTAAAGATTCCGAGTTGCGTTGCGGGGTTTCGGTTTAAGTGAAAGCCTCATTTCTTGCATTTGCAGGCGGAAGCGGCGATGCTCGTTTTCAATCGGCTCTCGAGTCGTTGCGCCCTTCAGCAACTCAGCGAAATCCAACTGCAGAAAGCCTAATTGAAATGAAATGTTGCCCCCTCAATATACAAGTAAATTTAATTAGGGGTTTCCAAGGTAACAGCTCTGGCCTAATCTTCCTCACCCAAAAAAGGGGGAGGAGGGAAGAAAGAGA
Source organism: Alfaro cultratus (assembly GCA_903066825.1). Taxonomy (NCBI): domain Eukaryota; kingdom Metazoa; phylum Chordata; class Actinopteri; order Cyprinodontiformes; family Poeciliidae; genus Alfaro; species Alfaro cultratus. The sequence continues at coordinate 34,911 of CAEFZX010002894.1, read as the reverse complement.
AGGTGATGTGAGATTGTTTTGCCTTGTTGGTTGTCTCTTAGGAAAAAAAAGCCATTAGTTAATTTGACCAGTGAGGTTGGAGTCTTCATTAGCAGGAAGACGTCCAACGTCTTGTTTGTCCTTAAAAGAACACTTAGGCTAATTTTACTCTGTTTTGGGAACAACAGGTGCACAACAGTTCACCACTCCCCCCACTCCTCACAGCCTTTGTAGTAAACAGACATATTTGCTGTGAGGTGTGACAGACTATGCTGTTATGTAAATACATCTCTATACCGACTGCATGCAAACAAGCCTCCTGTGGGCGCACAGTCCAGCTTTTACCACGAATCTGTTAGTGCTGCACTGAACATGCCCTCAATGTGTTTACATATTATTGTGCACGCGCAGGAAAACTCACTGGAATATGGGAGAAATTCTGGCTAGGTTCTTAAAATAGAAGGCGCTCATCATAGAACAAGTGGAAGGACGGCACTGTTTATATGACATGCTGTGTGTAACGTGCTACATATCAGTATCAGTTTATGGGTGATTCAGTGCTGCAGCCGTGGCCTCGATTCCATAAAAACAGTTCTTGGAGGTTGCAGCTGCCGACATGCAATGCTGTAAATGCTAAAACCAGGAATGTTTTGCAAACAGGATGTGTACATTTCTTTTTGTCACTGTGATTGTTGCACTTACAAATAGAAATAACACATTTTGAGTTGTGACTACGACATCAATGACACTGAAAACCACTGTAGTGAATTCAATACAATATTATTTTTTTCCCCTCTTTTTTTTTTTTTTTTTTACATAGTTGATTTTGCTGTAAAATGTCAGAGTTGGCCAAAAAATTGGCCAGATTTTTTATTTAATTTCAACTGTTTTTCCTCATCTACACATGCTGCTGAACAGTATTATTGCTACTCAAGTTATTTTTTTTGCACAGACAGTTGTGTATAGTTGAAACGTTCTCATTTACAGGTATTTATTTTGAGGCTGGTAGTTTTTACTTGCTAAGAAAGGTATTTAGAAACATATTTTGTACATTGATGAATAATTACAAAATCTAAATATGACATTTGGTTGCCAAATTCACGGTCGTGTCTTTGTGCAATGTCAATAAAAATAAGTCAAAATCTTATTAAAATGTGCACATCCTTGTAATACCGAGTGGTAAATTATCTCAGTTTAACAAATTCAAACCAAACCATGATTTTCTTTTGTTTGCATGTGTACGAATATTGACATATTTTCACTTTACAATGAATTTCCATGATATGTTATCTATTATGTTTATTGGTATCAGAGTCCAAAATCCAAGCAAATTAAATTTAGACCTGTAAAGCATCTTAAAAAGCATCATTACTCACTAGGTTTCTAATCAACAGTTACTGTAGGTCATTATTAAAGGATTCATATAACTTTCTTGCAGCTTAGCATTGCAGACAGTTTATTATTCCTATTTATAAAGGCAGGATGGATTTACGAAACATGTATGCTTGACTGAGTCGGGAAGCCTGAGACTCCTTAAGTCAGTTCATCACCTCTTTTCCAGGTGGGCATTAACTGAGGTGGGATTCCTCCTTCCTTTATCTCTAGAAGTTGTGCATGTTCTCTACAACAGGAGAAATTGTTAATAAAAATGCCATATTATTAGCCTGTTTTTCGTCTTGAATTAAGTTCAGTATTAAACTTTAGCAGCACATACAGTCCAACCTTCAGGCTTTCATGCAGTCATTTATTTGCTGCAGACTGACCTGCTGAATGACTTCACAGGGTGACATGTTCTCCTGCGGTCAGCACTGTGCAGACACTGAGCATCTCCCTCTTATTAAAGTCACAGGCAGAGCTTAAGTGGGTGTCAGGTGTAATTACAGTTGGCTCATTATAGAGGTCCCCGTTTCTGCAATGGAAACCATTCTCCTTGACTCGTTGCTCAAGAATAAATATGTCTCCTCTTCAGATGATGCTCCTCAAGTGATGGAATCTTTCTGCAGCTTTATTTCAACAGAAACCCTGGCAATTCTGAACTTTCTCAAATGAGCTGTTGCTTTATATATATTTTTTTGATGACTTGACCGTGTTTACTCAACAGTCTACACCACAGCACTGCCCAATTAGCTGTATGACGCACTAGTAGGCAGGGCCGTGAAAGTGTCTGCGAAGAGGCTGAATATCCTGCAATTACAGCGAGAGCTCTGAAGATAAGACCAGCTCCTGCAGACTGCACGTCTCAGTGCAGGTCCACAGAGACTGAACGCTACACTATTCTGCTCTGAATATGGTGATATCTTAAAAAAAATAAATAAATAAATCACCACTGCCTTAATTCCCACCTCCACTCTTCAGTCCACGTCCCTTCCTTCCTCCTGCTGTTTTAGAGATACTCCACTGCAGCACATTGGGTATATTCAGGGATTACATTTTAAGACTGAGGATGTGGGGTTCTTGCAAAGTTCTGACAGATTTCAAATGTTTAATAAGGTGCAGGAAACTCGGAACAACTGCACAACCTCCCCACCAAACATGATCTGACTTCTATAATGAAAACTCTGGACTCTGCTCTTGGAGTAATGCATACAGTAAAGATTGTTCTCATACAATCCTTACTGTACGGTTGTATCAATCATACAGTAAATAAACTATTATATTGTATAATCAAACTGTAAATAAATGGTCCTTTGAGTAAGTTAGTAAAAAAAAAAATAAAACACCTCTAAGATAGTTGTTCTGAAATGTTGTGTGGAGTGAGATTTTTCTGGTGCATCAATGGGCAATATGGATGTAGTTTTATCACAATGTTTTGTGAAATTTCTGACAGTGTTGATACAAGCGATCATAAACGTAATACAACGTCATCACAGTCTTATTGGCTGTAAACCTCTCACTGCAAACTGAGCAGTTTGGAAAAATGGTTATAGTGATATTTATTGGCATATTGCAAACATCATTGATTCATCAGCAGTCTTTAGATTAATAAGTGGTAAATGGACTCAAATTATATAGTGCTTTTCTAAAGGTTTATACTAGAGGCACATTCACGCTCACAAACATGCACACAGATATCCACCAATCTGTTGGCTATTAGGGGTTTACTACCTTGTCCAAGGACACATTGGCATGTGACAGGAAGTAGGAGAATTTGACATTGCCTGGTCCTACTGCAAATAAAATGAAACAATTAAAAATACAAACCGAGTGAGGGCTCACAGCAAATATTCTTCAGGAGGGCAATGATTAAAAGTTCCCCACATTCCTCCTGTTGACTGCAGACTTTCCCACATGGCGGCCAGTCTTTGAACTTCTCTAAATCCCAGAGAGGCTCGACATGCCAGACAATGTGTTGGGTGCTAAAATGTAGCTTCATGAAACCATTAGGTGAAACAAACCTAACAAATAAGTTTTTATTTTTTTTTATTAATTGTAGCTATCTGGTATTATAGCATTTGGTCTTTGTATTCTTGTAAATGTTCTTTCAAACAAGCCTTCTTACAGCATCACCATGTCAAGTTTCCTTCTTTCTTATGTTTTAAGTTCCTTTTGGTCCAGTGGGACATTTGGAGGTTGGTTGTCACTAAGCACCCATGGAGTGAACTATTATCCCCGTTTCTGCCATCATGCAATCCATTTTCTTTTCTTTCCGTCATGGGAAATGAGTTTGCTTCAATCTCCTCCATCCTCACTCAAGATATTGAGTTTGCTTCAATACCTTGTCAATATTCTGCTCTAGAGGGCCCATTGCTCCGGGGTTCCCTCAGGGCCGAGCCGGCACGCTCTTCGTTGAGATTACACGTCAGGACAGTTAAAGTACACTTTGAAACAGGAAACGAGACAGGAGACAATTGGAACCCAGTTTCCTGCTGTCATGAAGGGGATCAAAGTTTAACAGGTCTTTATAGGCCATTAAGGTAGGAGGTATGAGAACATAGTTCCTGTGGGTCGATGGAGGCTTGGGGTAGACCACAAAACCCGACGTTGTTCATGTTGTTAGCGCAGCACTGGTTTCATGTTATATTCCTTAAAGTTAGACATGATATTAAATTTGGGTATCAGGACTGATCAGTTCGCTCACTGTGATCATGTTACAGATGCAATGCAACAACTGTAACTAAAATGTTTAAATAATTTTTGTGTCATTACGCACCCTACTAGAGTTGCCACTTTCTCTTCAGAAGGTTTCTCTGGAAACACATTCAGGTTTGGAACATCAGAAATGCTCACCTACTGGTTTTCATGCCTTTTCTGATAATCTCAGCAGCTCTCTGGATGTGTTTCTCAGTTGGAGCAAAGCATCCTCAGCAATATACTATTGCCGTCCAAAGACTCCTGCCATGCATTCTGTTAGTAAACTTAAAACGTTTCTAATTAAAATCTTTTGTTGATGCAAGTTGTCTTATATAAGAACTCCAGCACAAACAATTGCTTCCCATATCAAAGTTAATGAGTTAACTCTCCAGTTCCTCTTTTTGGCTCCTTAAATTCTTCTTGGTGCACCGAGACAGTGCCACAGTTCTCTGCTTTTTTAGTTTCACCATTTGTGATCAAGGCTGCAGACTCTGCCGGATGTGGTTGATATCATTTCCTGTTGCAGTCCTTCACCCACCAACCCCCATCCTCCTCCACTGTCACTTCCTCTTTTAGCTGGTTGCATGTAAAAGAAGTAAATGTAAGTCTTTTGTTTGGTAGAGGAAACCAGCACACCCATCCTGTGTCAGTTGTACGGTTCTGGCCCGCAGGCCGCACGCAGCTGCCTAGAGAGAGAGCAACTTTTTTCGTTTCTAATTTTTCTTTCGCAAGTGTCAAATATTATCACAGTATTTTTTGGCAAAACTCATCTGTTAGTGTTCTGTTCCTCAAATATCCTCACATATTTTGACAACAAATATGTTGGATTTTCTTTGTAAGGATTTTACATGCTATACCAAGGCACATACACTATGCATAATTGTATAGTGGCTAAAAATTACAAATTTTCTCACATTTAAAAAAAAAAAGTTAAATATTATGATGACCAAGAAACACAACAGACGAGTCAGAGAGAAAACTGCGGAGCAATTCAAAACAATGTTATTTTAGCTACATACCAAACTTTAGAAATCTCAGAGAAATGTTCAATCTATCATTTTTAAAACAAGGACACCAGCTTACACAGAGCAATAACCAGAAAAGCAGCTAAAAAGCCCATGGTCACTCTGGAGGAGCTGCAGAGATTCACAGCTCAGGTGGGAGAATTTGTTGACATGACAATAGTTATTGGTTGAGAGATCAACTTGATTCAGGGGACAGATTGCATCACGTTTTTCAGGTTTTTATGTGTAGAGTACTAAAAACTGTCATTTGCCCCCTTTCAATAACTATGGACTACTTTTGTGTTGCTAAATTATATTAAATCCTATAAAATTAAGTTAGTTTTAGTGAAAGAAAACATTGAAAAGAGTTGGGGAATACATTTTTTAGCAAGACATTGTAGGTTACATCATTATGAAGTCAGTGTTATTGTTTAGTTGCAGATTCATTGGTCAGTCAAGGTTTGTGCCACTTTGACATTTTAAAAAGTATTTGCTGCGATACTACAGGAGAAATCATCAAAACCTTGTCGATGTCTAAGACCAAAATAGATATTTGGAAGAGGCATAACATTTGATTTGCACTGTGGTGTGTTTTTCTTTCCATGCCCGTGGAGGAAAAATACAAAGCAGGAAGGAGCAAACTGTTGAATGGAAAAATGTGGGAGCCCATACTGGCTTGGGGCATGTGCAACTTGTTTGCTTGTGTGTGAAGTTTTGTATTCAAGATAGAAGACTTGTAGGCTTAGGTCACACAAAAAGCATCCAGTTAAATAAATTGCGCAGTTTTTTGTTTATTTCCCAGGAAATGAAGGACAGTCATAGCCAAAGAGTTTGAAATGGAGAACGTGGACGGCAGCGGTGGAAGCATTTACATCTTATTAGCATCAGGCTCGCGTTGTTTGCAATTTTAACACTTGATGGTGATTTATTAGTTTTGCTTGTCAAAGCACGTTACTGTGTCACCTTCTCAGAAGGTCTCTGCATGTGGAGACACTACCATAACTGAATACTTGTCTGTGTATCTAGTAAGAACCTCTGGTCTGAGTGGTTGCCCATATCACAGAAGCCAAATGAATTATGAATGCGAAAACAATAGCAAGCCCATATTTAAGCTGCGGGCATATCATCAGGAAATATGAAGCTGTGCTGCAAATATTGAAGTAGAAGTTATTGTCTTCAAAGCCGTATATTAATACCGTGTGTGTTCACTGAGATTTATAGGAGAACTTGCATGGTGTTTGACGCCACCGGCGTATCGACATTTATTTGATTATGGTATCTCATTAACTCTCGAGAGACCGACCAACAGAAATTGTTGACACATCTGTCTGTTTATGACTAATTCTGTTTGAAGAATGACACCCAGGGAGGATTTATGGAGAAAGGTAAAGGGGGGGTAAAGGTCTTTATCAGCCAGGCCATCATCTGAGGTTTCATCTTGAAAGGAGGTGCCACAGAAAGACTGACTCAGCTGTTCACAGGCTCTCTTTACCGATCGGGATTATATCCTCTTGGAGGTTTTAAATTAAACCTGCCGGCAGTTTAGAGACCATTTTAATTTTGCTGCTTGGTATACTTTAGGTCATGCATGCAAAGTGAGTCTCATGCTACTATAGCAAAGTCTTTTAGTCGATTGAATCTTTTGTTTTTGTAGGGCTTACACTTAAAAACAACATCTCAGGCTTATTTGTTTTAAGGCTAAGTAACACCCTGTTTTTTTCTCTTCTTTTTTTCCCCCCATTTGTTGCAACTAAAAACACACATCCCAGCATTAGCAGTGACTTGCAGATAGCTGTGGGAAATTCCCAGGAACATTAGTATGTTGGTTCCTTTCATACATATTTACTTTCCTTGAAATGGTTTCATCAGTTTAAGGCTACATGCTATAATAAGGCTCTTGCTGACGCATGTTTTTTTGGAGGGTTTTTTCCCCCTTGAGTTCTGGGACACCAGGATCCTGCAGATCATTCAATTTACCAGTAGGAAGACGCTTACTAGATATGAGGACATTTATAGCTGTTTGCTTTGGATTTGGATCTTTTGTTAAATGAGAAACTCCACTTCAGGTATTACTTTTGCGTAGTGCAAACTAAATTATATCCTGCTCTGCATATCTGGATATTTTTGCACTTTACACTTAAAGAATTAAAATTGCAGCAACTCCACCTCAGGCCAACAAAGCTTTTTTTTCTTTTCACTTTATTTCCATTCAGTATTCTCAGTGAGCCAGAGGTTAGGAAAACTAATAAATGGAAAATAGTAGTGTCTCTCAACAATATTAGGAATTTCATGCCATAATCAGCTGAATGTTAAATTGATGCTTTTGCTTACAGTTGTGGTTATTTTACTCTAAGGGGGGAAAAATAATGGCAACATGCCTACTATGTGGGAAGCACCTTACTGGCCATTGACGGTAAGAGATAAAAGCAGTTTGAAGATGCTTATCAATATTTAAATAATAATATTTAAATATTGGAGAAATGTAAGGGAGAGTAAATATATATATTTAAATGTCAATAAAAATGGAGATTTAACTTAACCACTGGTTTGAGCTGAAGAAAATAACCATAAAAGTTATAATTATCTTGATTACAGTGCTTTACTCTGATTTTCAACCTTTGCACCTTTCAGGAAAAATTTGCAGGTTGTAAAAAGGGCACATAATGGCTGAATGATGACACAGAATTGTGACATTTTAACTGTGGCTTGAAATGCCAAATAAAAAGACAAATCAGTCAGTGACTTGCTGCAGAGCGCTGCACTACACACAGAGAACGAGAAAGAGAGAGAGAGAAAAAAAAAGCTTCTTATTCTGTGGCAAATGTGGCTGCTGTGGTACTGTATGGACCCACTCTGTGGTCTTTGGAGATGTGTGATAAAGAAAATTACATTAAAGGGATTAATTTTAGAACATTTAAGTCCATTTATCAGTTTGACAGAGAAATTGGCTCCTATCTTTTCCAGCCATTATGCTTTGCTTTTATCAAATCACCAGGGTTGCAGTTTAACTGAGGGTTCATTCTTAAAGGTAGTTCTCAGATTTTTCACAAAAATCTATTGACATTTTTAACTTTTCCTTTCAGATTGAAAGAATCAGAACAATTGCTTGAAAAATGTCTGATCTTTAGCCTGATCGGGTTAAAAAAAAACTATTCTAGGTAGGACAACTTTAATTATAATATAGCTTTCGGCAACCTCTTGGGATGCAAATTTTGATCAATAACCAAATCATATTTACTGTCTAATTTGCTTGGGAGCCATAGATAAAGAATTCTTCAACAGAAAAGTAAAAACCTTTTCTGCAAATGGCGTTAAATTATTTACTGTATTCAGTTTATATTTTACCAAATAGGAAAAAAATGCCACTTCAAGGTTCTGTGGAAGACAATCATATCCAATTTACATTGACTCTAATTTTACTTTTATTTTAAGTCTGCCAAATTATATAGTGACATTAGAATGAACCTTCATAGAGTTAAATATGATTATGTTACTTATATTCTTAGAATGGCTACAGATAAAAGGTTGTCTTTCAAAAGATGCAAAGCCTTTGGCATTAAATCATTGACTTTGCAGCAATTCATTTTCCCGAATAGGCATTTAGCAACACCGGAGAACTGCTGCCTTTTAACAGAAAGAAAGTTGCAGCACAAGATTGAAGTCTGAGAAAAACCTGTTGTTCAGCTTCATAAGGAGTAAGGGTCAGATTCATGTAAGGTAAATGCTTTCAGAGCAAGTGGGAAATAATTGCTTAAGGTCGAGCCTTCAGGGTCAACATTTTCTGTCAATGATGAACCTGGTTTGTGCAGCAAGAAAGTCTCTTCACCTACCACTGCTGACTTATCAACACCACAATAGTGCAATAGTGGACTCTATCTCTACTCCATTCTCTGCAAGTTGATGAGAACTTGTAGCAATAAACTAATCAAGGGGAGCGGCCTCGCTGGTTATATGTCTGGCTCAAAAGTGCTCTTCTGTGTTTAGAAAAGGAGATGTATATGTAATTAAAAATAAATCTTTTAGAATATGTAGCCATATTCAAGTACTACTTCTGTTAGGAATGTTTTGTTTATTAGTGGTTGTTACAATGATTACAGCAATCAATTGTTCTACAGAATGATTGCTGTTATTAAAAGAAAGCAATAAAAAATACTTGAGTGTTTCCCTGAATTCCCAGTGGAAACACTGAAAGACTTCTCACTCAGAAAATGTTGCATTGATTGCCTTAATATATAAAATGAGTTTTCTTGAGCTTATTACTGTTTTATACAAAGAAGAGCTGAATTACTAAAAAAGATTTAATCTGATTCTTTTAACCTTTCCCTTTTAAGTGAAAACATGTTTAATATCTCTGTGGTGGCGAAGGAATGACTTGTTGGTTTTTTAATCAGATAAGGCATTTTGAAAAGAGAAAGATAAGGATGACTCCACACACACAGACTCTCAAACTCTCTATTGCTTTAAAACATTATTTTCCTCTAATAGTGACTGCTGGATAACGATTACAACCAGAGTCTTTCCGGAGCTTTTTAAGCCAGTCGGGCTCCAGCATCATTTGCATATTTCTATACAGTGTCGTACCAAGCACTAGATAAACAACTGTTATTTGTAATGGGCAAATTGTGCACTTTAAAAAAGTTAACACACCTGCAGATAGACACATGAGAAGCACAGGTCAGTTAAGTTTCTATGGCTGCTTTTGAGCCATTTTTAGAAGATGCAAATAAGATGTGAATGGCAGGAAAAAACTTCCTCTTAACAGCTAATGCTCAAAAAGACCAAGTTTTTCTCTGACTTGGTCAGTTGAGGCCTTGATGGCTATTTAGGGTGATGGAAACAACTTCTGCGACTGGCAGCATGATGTGACTCACTAGTACACAAAGTGGAGGTGGGGTAGGATTTGGGGGTGGCTGCAGCTTTGCATTGGAGCTTAGCAGTATGCAGCTGAGCTTTTGGCACGGACACAACACTGAGGGCTTTATTGTGATTTGTAATTATGTGGTTTTCTGTGGGGCCTCAGCCTGGTGTGCTCCCACACTGAGGCTCCTTTTTTTAGCCAGGGAATATTGAGTAGGATAACAGAGAGAGAGAGAGAGAGAGAGAGAGAGAGAGGGTGGGACCAGGTCTCAGTTAACTGTTACAGTTGGATCAGGAACAACCAGACATGCAGGGAGCTGCTGCTCAATCCACAGTGGAGCTGGTGCACAAGAACCGCAACCAAGAAACTGATATTGACATTCAAATGACGAGAGTATTTATTTATTTATTTATTTATTTATTTATTTATTTATTTATTTATTTTAAGGTGTAACTTCTCTTTTTTTGGTGCCTTTTCTTCTTCAATATTGTGAGTGTCTTGCAAATTGCAAAATGTTGCAAAAGCGATATGAAGTATGTCCATATTACATAAAATGTGACATACTTCTGGTATTGTAATCATACAATACCAGAAGTTTATTCATTGGTGATAGGACCTCTGAATAATGTTTTATCAGACTTGACGGTGAGTGAGTGTAAACTGAGATACCACACCCATGGATTTCACAGCACCTTTGGTACTTCCAATACAGTTGTAGAACCAGAATTGAAATCGATCTGGGTTTTTGGCATCAGCTTCTCACTGAAGCTTCATGTGTGTGACACGTCTGATTTCAAATGAGGAAAGGTACAGCACACTTATGGATATTTACGTGTGAAATTCTATATTTTTCTTAGAACCTGTAAGGGGAATGCTTGATCGATGGAAATATGGAATAGGCTGGTACCAAAATTCTATTATATAATAATAGGCTACCGCAGCTGCTTTCAATGAGGTGCCCATGTCACCAGAGTACAGCAGAGTTGTGTTCCTCACCCACTTACTGGTGCACAAAACAAAAAAAAAAGTGAAATCATGCAAAGCATTTTATGCTTTGCAAAATGTTGGATATTTGTGATATTTTTACTCGGTCTGATTGTATCGTGAGAATTCCAACTGGCATTTGTGTCTGACTGGTAGAGCTGGTTTAGTCTTTGTTGTGGATTCACACCAGTTTTGTGGTCCCACTATTTTTGAGAGAATAACTCTCCTCACTGTAAGAATGATCACTGAGGACTTAAATACTGAAATAGTAATAACGGTGTAGATTTGAACCGTTATTGGATTTTGTTTTGTTTCTTTTTCTCTCCCAACAGCACCTGGTCGTAATGCGCTACACAGACTTCCATAAGGTGGCAGTAATGCACCAAATTGTTCTCCAATTTTCTGGCTGCTTTTCATAAAATTTCTTTAATAAATGTTTCAAGAATATCAATCTTTAAAAGTATATTTTTTTCATTACATTGTCCTTCCTTATTTGAAGTGATTTATCGCAGATCCCAACAAAACGACTATATTTTCATGTGGTACCAGCAGTTTGAAATACTGTAAACCATAAACAGCACATCAAATTATAATGGCAAAATATTGAACGTAGCCAGAGTGCAGCTGGTAGTTCTCCCATAGCAGTCGGAGTGCACCTGTCTTTGACATTACTCTTCTATTTCTTTTACCTTAATAACCTTTTCAGTATGTTACCTGAGCTAGCTTTTTTGGGGGGAGAATTAGTGTCAATATTCATGTATCGCTTATCGCCTATCAACGCATCACAGTAGTTTCAGTTTATTACTTAAGTTATTTAAAATAATTAGTTGTATTTTATATTCATTCAATTTCAGTTTTTTGTAATTGTTTACTTGGATATACAAGTTTCTAAGCTCTCATCCAAAGATTTTTTTAAGAGGAAAAAATCTGAAAGGAAAAAGAACAGTCTAGACTTGAGATGTAGTCATGGTCTTTTTTTGGTCTTTCTCTTTTGTCTTAGTGATAGTAAATGAAATGAAATTGCTTATTTGATTATGCATTGTTAGAGAGTAGTATTTTAAAATACCATGTGGTAAGAAAATTAGAAGTCCCTTGCTACGTAACAGTCCTGATATAAAAAGAAATTTGGTGAACGATGAAGAGGGTGTTGAAAGAATTGGCTCAGAGGTGATAACAAGTGTAGTCATGTTGAAAGGCTCTGCTTCTTGTTTTTCTGTCTGTTAGTGGTAGGAGGAACATGCCTGTACTGTAAGCCTTTCTCCCCGCTTTGTTAAGCCTTACTTTCAGAGGTAGACATATAGACTGCTTTGGTAAAAAAGGATTTGATGTGTGTCATGATTTGTATTTTAACGGTGTCGGACGATGAAGGTTTTTGTCTGCATTGTGTCCAAAAAGTGAGCTTTTTGTCGAGAGTAAAGAGTCTCTGTTCCTGTTGCTCTCTGAAGCAGACAGAGCTGTGGGCTGGAGCCCATGCACCGTCTCAGTTCTGCCCACAAGGGCTGCCAGTTGCAGCAGGTTGGTTTCCTGTTTTTCTGCTTTTCTTTTTTTTTTCTTCTTCTTCTTTGTGAAATAGTACACACATTAGGGTTCACACCTCCCATACGAGGAAATCAGATCAGATTTAAGAGATACAGAAAAATAAATCTTGCTTGACGTTGCCCGTTTAAGTTTCACTTATGTGATTTCCATACCATTAAGTTCTCCCATATTCTCTCTGTCATTCTTCTGCTATGACAGATTTACTATGATAGATCTTAAGAGCGCAGAGGAGGTGGTGAAAAAATGCCCTAACCTTTCCTCTCCAGTTTGATTAAAGACTGGGTGGAAATGAAAACTTGAGACAATGACCGCTTCTAGAGAGGGCGTCTCTCTGTTCTCTTGGGAACCTTAAATACAGCTTTCCCATTTTTTATTTTTTATTTTTAACAGCTGAACTGTTTGCTTAACGTTGTAACTTCTGGATTACAGTGTGGCTCCGCCCTGGCACATGTGTAGTACTGCTGTTTTTCAATCTGCACGTTGCTGCGTTTTCATTGGCTCGATCTCCTGTTGTGATTCAAGAGCAGAGACGCAGTAGATCTGCAGTCTAGGATGCTGTCTTGGTTTGGAAGCTTTTGTTCTCATTTTGATTTCTGAGTTTTACACAGGAATCAAAAGATCCTGAGCTGTGACATTTGTTTTCTTGATACTGTTAATCAGCTGTGTTATTTTTGGGATTGAGAAACGTACATTAAGCAGAACAAAATTGTGTGTGCAAGTAGAGAGTTGGGGAACAGAAAGCGCAGGGCGGAGCCGCTCAGCATGTTTCCTGTGAGGCAGGAAGTGAACGAGGTCAGACTGCAGAAGTTGCTGCTCTGAGCTGCAGCTGTTGGAGAAAATTAGTTAATTGATGCCTCACTTCTTCCTCTTATTTGTTACAGCGTTGTCTGATTAGGTTTGTGCATTCACGTTTTTGGTTATGAACAACTTGGGAATTAAGCCCCACAGAACATCTAATGAAAATTTTTTCTAAGTCTGTCAGTTTTTCAGGGAATAGAAGGGGGAATATGTCTCTATGTAATCTTAAATTGTTTTCCTCAGCCTGTTGCTCTGTAACCTGTTTGTACCCAAAGTATAGGTGTCTTACATGTTGAAACCCAGGGTTCATCTGACATGCACACAATGACATTTCACTTGACTGGTAAACTCAAATACCATAGAATAAACAAAGTGTCTGAAAAACTTCTGAAACGGGTTGGTTCATATTAACACAATAATATGCAGCAGTTGTGTGAATCCCCCATTTCACCAAAGGTGCTTGGGGGATTGTGTGTGCAAGTAGAGACTTTTTAAGAGCTGTTGATTGTGGAGGCTATTGGAGTACTTTGAACTTGTCATGTTTAAAAAAAAAAAAAAAAAAAAAACGTTTAAAATGATTTGATCAATACAGAGGCTATTTAGCACCAGAATACCCAAAGTGTGCCCAAAGTGTGCCAAGAAAATGTCCCCCACCCCATAATATCACCACTGCCTTGGTGCACTAATTCTGGCCCTACAATCTGGAGCTGAAATCCAAATTCCACAGAGAAAGCAATGCGTTTCCAATCTATTATTGTCTAAGTCTGACAAATCTGTGCAGATTGTAGGCTCAGTTTCCTGAACATAGTCAACTAATTTCTTCCTCTTCTGCCATGTTCTTCAAGGTTTGTCATGATGCTCATTCAGAGATGGCTTTTTTGTATTCCTTGGTGGTAACCAGCTACAGTTGCATTCTGTTGTCTCGTACCTGTTCCCTTACTCTCTTTTTAAAACTGAAATTTTTTTAACATCGTCAGCAAAGCTAAGAGACAGTTGTGCACAAAAATGACAGTGAATAAGTCGTTTCTGAAATACTTGATGAGCCTGTCTACCGTCACTCACGCCATGTTTAAACCCACTTAAATTCTTTTTGGAACTCGATTTGGATTTTACAAAGTTGTCCTCTCCAATTCTGGAAGGCTAAAAACACTGAGTTGCAGCCATATGATTGGCTTATTTGCTGTTCATGTTAACCAGTTCAACAAGTGTACCTAACAGTGGCGGGCAAGTGTGTAAACCCAGCGGGGAGGTTTGGTTCAAACCATGACATACATCAAAGGAGAAGTACATTAAAAGAGATCACTGAGTCAGCTGTTGGGGTCTGATCTTTGGGTATCGACATTAAGGTCTGGATTGGATTCATACAGACATTTGCACACATAAAGGAACTTGCATTTGAAGTGTAGAGAAGACTTTATTCTGTTGTTGCACCAAGCTTCTATTTGTAGTTACATTTTTGTTTCATCTGTGTGATTTCCAGCACTGTGCAAGTCAAAATGGTCTCCTATCTTGCTCAGCGTGTTACACACCAAGTCCACAGAAACTGAAAGCACCCCTTTTCAGTTTCTAAACACAGAAACTATTGGCACCTTTCCTGATGGATTTTTATCTTAAAGTTTAGAACAAATCAGAGCGAGTAAGGACATAAGCTTAATAAATGGTATGATCCTATTATCAAAAACATCAGAAAACCTGAAATCACTGCTGGTCAGAAAACAACCTGATCTGTGAATCCCTAGCTGATGTTTGAGTCATCATATAAAAAGCCGTCGGTAACAAACTTTGCTGTGGTTCTTTGGGTTAAGCTTTCTTTCAGTTCCCCTTTTTGGACTGTTATGGACTCCTGAGCAAATGAGTTTCTAGTTCTTGAGATGCAGCATTTCGGAGAATACCTTAGTGCAGCAAGAAAAAAAAAGGGAAAAAAGCTAAAAATATAAACTTTTCTTTCTGGCCATTATTCTTTCTTTATTTATTTTTTTTTATTATGTACTGGAGGGTGGGGCAATACTGGTTTAGAATTTTATTGCAATACTGTATGTATATTTTTATTTCTTACATTAAAGTAATACAAATGTGGAAGTGTGTGGCTAGTAGTAGTGTCTCAAAAAGAAAAAGCTCAATAAATAATAATTCATATTTTGAATTATGAACCTAATATTTATGGATAACATAATTCAACCGAAAGTGCATGTAAAAATATTTTTGAACTGTGAATGTAAAAATCCCAGTAATCAGATGTTTGGTGTTTGCAAGCAGCAGGTGGAGTTTTTTTTATTATTATTTTTTTTATCGGAAATAACAAATGCTTATTATAACGTTTCCTGGTATGCAGTAGACGGTACAGTGTTTCCCGTCCCTATAGCAACGGCACAGCGTAAACTTGCATCACTCACTGAGTTCTTGTCTTATGATTACATCAGCATCAGTATTTTATGCAAAAATCTGTTTTCTAAGTTTTACTGTCCATTTTTTCTTCTACTAAAATGCAATCTTAAGGGGTCAATCCTGTGCTGCCACCCTGTGGTGACGATATGCAGTAATTTTTTTAATTATTTTTTATTTTTGTATTTTTCAGCTTGGTTAAGGAAAAACTGGCTGTTGTCTCTGTTTTGTCTTTTTAACGATTGTTTTCAATTTGCTCAGCTTGTGAGTAAAATCAGACTCGTGACCTTTTTAGCTCTTATACTGTGGTTCTTTAATTTGAAAATTAACTCAGAAACAAGCAGTTCCTAAAGTCTGTTGGCAGGCAGTAAACCAATTAGTACCGTCATAAATATTCAACTTAATGGTCCGCAGTGACAATGTTGGCTTCATATATAAATTTTTAAAGACTGATTAATTTTAATCCAGTCAAAATTAAAGTTTTGCCAAGCCACCTTTTACTGCAATGAAAATATTCACATGAAACAGGAATTCATGTTGGTCTGTAGTATCAATGCAGGAATGTGTCAGTTTTGTATAAATACAAGAACATGTAAAACACACTCTGTTGCATGTCATAGTGTGTGACAAAAATAAAAACATATGTGATATTGACACAGTTAATATAATAGAAAAAGGTTTAGTGGTTATTTAACTGGCAGTAAACAATTATTTATACATTAAAGGGAAAAGTTTGAAATCAAAGTCAAATTTATAGAAAAACAGATCATAGAATCATTGCTGTGCTACTTAAAGATCTTTGTCTATTCGTAAATATGATTTATCAGAATATATTTTACTGTAATTCTCTGTAAATATCACCAAAATAACCTCCTCAGGCTTGTCTTGTGTATGATATTTCAAGGTGGGCTTTTTCACTTTTGCATAGAAGTGTGTCTTTTGAAAATCTTCTCTATTAGGGCTGCATAATGTTCCATGAATCTATCATCATCTTGTGCAATATTCATATCAGAAAGAACTGTTTGGAGTGCAGTAAGTGTTGGCTAAGATATTCCAAGTGTTATGCACTTCCATTGTACACATCTGTGTAGCAGCCTGTTTTACAGAGTCTTTCAACAGCAAATGCTTACATTGGACACAAATGACTTGGTCCAAAATGCTAAAGGTCACAGAGTGTTGAAACCAATCAGCGATAAAGAGAAGATAGAAAAAATAAGCACAACAGGTATTGATTCATATTATCGCCATTGCAAGATTATCTAATATTTTGCATGCCTCGTTTCAACCCTAAAACTAAACTCTTCTTCTCTTTTGTCAAGTCATTCACCAATGGGTGAGATAAAAGTCTGATCCTAAAGTAACTACTTACCAAAATCCATTGAACTCACTTTGGTTTTTAAGAAAGTCACTGTGAACAGAAACTCAATAGTTTCTAAATGTTTGGCCTCTATTAACCTTGCTTCCAAACTTCAGCTTGTGGTTGCTATCATTACAGGTTGTAGTTTGTTTAAAATGCAGCTTATTTCAACACTTTGACAAATTTCATAATTGCTATTAATAATTCTATCGACCATAATTGCTGCTTAATCTGATTTTTGTCAAATCGGAAAACATTGTTTTACTGAGACTGTTATTTTTGATTGAGTTTGTGCCATAGTGATTTCTCCTGCTGCATGAAGCATCCTTTGACTCTGCTGGCCAGCTGGCTAAAATAAATTAAATAATGCACCTTTTCCTTGCTTTGTGAGAGAGACAAATTCTGCATTTTGCAAATATTTTTGGTCACAAAAAACTACTGACAGTCAGGGTGTGACACATGGTCCTCATTAAGGTAATGCAGTTTTAAAACTACAGTTGAAAGTATGACATTCTGTTCAACATCAATGTTTACTTGAAAACTATTATTCGATTTAGTGGTTATTGTATAGCTTATTATTGTTTAAACAACATAATAGCTGCAGCAATCAATGTTTTGCATTACTGTGACAGCTGTAGGAATAATTGTTGCATTTCTGTTTATTAAATGAAAGCACTTCAATCATGTTATGAAACTGTGTTACTTAAACTCAAGGTGATCATACCATGAGAATCTCTTATCAAACCTATCTGTCCATTATTGCAGACCTGATACAGCAACCACAAACAGGCTCATTCATTCATTCATAATCATTTTTGTGAGACCATAAACCAGAGTGATCAGCTGCTGGTTCATGTATCTGTGACTGAAGCCATGTGACATCATCACGATCGTATCATCAAACTGCAATACAGCATGACGCCGTCTGGCAAAATTTCCAAAGGTGAATTAGTAAACAGCAAGTAAGGACAGAATGAGAACATTGAAAGAAGTATAAAAAGCAGAGCAAAAAGAAAAGCTATTCTCCTCTTTGTCTATGTTTTTTGGACAAACATGTATTAAGGTTTCTTAGAGCCAGTGCCAAATTTAGAACAGTTTTTTGTGTTTTGTCAACCAGTAAGAAAAGCGATACATAAGCGGTTGCTTCCTGTGACATAATCACTTGGCTCTGCTGGCTGTCTGACCTGTGGAAAGTTAAACTGGTGTTGGACATGAGCGAACCCTCTGTGAACTGACTTAAACTCTGGCACCTGCTTCAAATTTGTTCAAAATTAGAGGGAAAAATAGAAACTTGCAAGCAATTGTGTTAAATGCCTGCTTTAATCCAAAAGTACATGGGGTTAGCTTTTTTTGGGAAAAAAAATGCTTTTCTTTGAACTTTTGCAGACATTCCCCGAAAGCCTGGTTGCTGTAAAGTTTCCAGCCATTGAGCATTATTGCTTTTTCTTGAGGACCAACTTTCCTTCGAATCTGCAAATCAGCAGTTCAGTTTTTAACAGAAAAGATTTTTAGGTGAAGTCGTTTGTGGTACTTTTACTCAAGGTTATTTTCAGAGTTCACTTTATCACGCCATTTAGATGAAAAATAATAATAAAAATGCATAATGTGATCTCTTTTATCCATTCATCCCTTTTCTGTTCACCCTTGTCCCTAATGGGGTTGGGAGGTGCTGGTGCCTATCTCCAGCTACGTTCCGGGCGAGAGGCGGGGTCACCCTGGACAGGCCGCTAGTCTGTCGCAGTGATCTCTTTTATTTGTAACAGAAAAAAAAAAAATTGTCAATTGACTAAATAGACTAATTAGATATAGTTCAGCCCTGCCTGAACTATATATTGGCTTGAGGTGATGAACCTCAGATTTACCTCCTCGCTGTGAAGGAGCCCCTCAGCAGGACACACTCGTTTCTGCTAGCAGTCATCAGATTAGCGGGATGTTCCTACAGGGAAAGGTGTTTATATTTAATAGATCTATTCTGTGCTATCAAATGTTGAATTATATCTTTGCCTTTTTATGTGCTCTACTTTAAATTGACTCTCTCTGTCACCATGGTGTGTTGTTAAGGAATGCTTTTTATTTGCGTAGTTAACTCTAATAATGTTAATGAATTAATGTGCTTTGTCCTGTCATCTCTGACCAACTGTTTGATGACAGAGCTTGCATGTTGAGATCAGTGAACTGTAATTGTATATGTGGAAGGACCCAGATAGCTTATGGTTTCAGATCGGCTGTTACTAGGGTAATTATCTATTGTGCAATGTGTGTTTTGAAAGCAAACGGGTCTGTTTTGGCACAATAATGGGATAGAAGGGTAGAAATGAAGGTGAACCTGCACCTAAAAGGAGGTTTGTGTTTAGGCCACTTGTTCTATAACTTTTTCCCTTTCTTGTCTTGTCACCAAAACTTAAACAAAAATGCAAGAAATGAAAGGCTTCAATAAACTAAATGATAAATTGCAGGGAATGTTCAACTCCTTCTCATTTTTAGTTGCATGATCTCCTTTTTGTGACTGATGACATAAAATGAACTCAGGTAAATTTTCAGCTTTAAAACCTTTGGTTGTAAAGGATATGACTGACCAGTTTGCCTGGAATGACCTACAATAACTTGTATATTTGACTTGTGTAGGATAAAATGAATTTTTATTGTCATTCATAGTTTATTTAACATGTAAACATTCAAATTATACCTGCCTTTGTCAAGAACTCCTACCTGGTCAGGATATTAAATTAATGTTTAAGCAAGGGTAAAATAAGATGAATATGGAGAACCTTAAATAGTTTAAGTTCTCTAAGGAAGAACCCATAGAATAAGTATTTTAAAGCATATCTTTGAAAATTTGACACATCTTGTACATTAAATCTATCTGGAACCTTGTAGAAAACCTTAAATTACTGCATCTCTCTCTCGCTCTCTCTGACTGAGACACTTTATATTTTTTCCATCTCTTGTAGTTCCTGACCACGCTTTGCTCTCTGTGGTCAGCTGCAGAGAGAAGAACCTGAAAGGAAGCGGGATAAACAAAAGACACGCTGGTTTGAGGGCAACGTGCTCATACAAAGAGCTCTCTGTGAGCGTGGTGGTGCTCCGTATTCCTGTGGAGTTCTCACTCAGTCACAAAAACAGAGACACACTGAGGGGAACTGCAAGCATAGCAGAGCATTGGGAATAATTTAACTCAATCCTAATTTCAGGTTTTGCTTTTATTCATACAGATAGGCTTATTTTTTAGGACTTATCCATAGGGTAGATATGTTCTCCATCAAGTATGCTGTTCAGAGTTACTACAATGAAATTTTGAGGAAATACTCTTTACTGTCAAGGTTTCTTATATTTGTAGTAGACTACAAATTGTTTATTTATGTAAAAATAGTTCATTGCATGACTTTAAGATTAACTACTACACAGGTTCCTCAAAATAGTAGGATATTTTTTCTGTTCTGATAATTCTTCACTTACTGAGTCAAAATCTGAGAATAGGCCAGTTAAGGTATAATGAAGTTTTCAGCTTTTGGTTTTAAGACATTTTTAGTCTTAAAAAATGTTTATGTCTATGGTTTGAAGACCTGTAATGTGATGTGACAGAACATCTGTCACATTACAAATCTGACAAATCTTAGACAACCCAACATCTGGTTATAAATTAAGATTTCCATAAGGGTGCCAGTTTGCTGTTTGACATTTCAAGCGGAGTTGATAGCAATGAATCTGTCAGAGATTTGGTAAAAGAAAAGTGCGGCTGTCTGGTCTTTCGGTGTGAATGATGGAAAGGGCAGAACACCTTTGATCACGCTGCAGGAGCGATGTAGTATCTCGGGTCCTGGTTAGGTAATGTCATAAGCTGTCCTTGTAATTTGTCTTATTAATGTGGCATTGTGCACCGTCCTCTGGCAGGTTTCAGCCTGGTAACTGGTGGGTACGAGTCAAGGTCATTCACATAACCAGCGCTGCATGCTGAGAGAAATTGGGCTTTTGAATCCGGGTTCTGAGCCAGAAGTTTTATGGGGTCAGGGATCTGTCATTGCTACAGTGTGCTTTCATAACGATTTGGTTTCAGTGCTGTAGGTCAGAAGGGATAAGCTCTCTCCTTTGCCAGAACACCTTGCACACTTCAAGGACCAAGCAAAATGAAGAAGATTGATTTCTTTGTTTTATTATTGTCTTCAAAAAAATGTGTGGAATTCTCTCTCTGATTTATTTAATTTTTGTTTTGTTTTGTTTTGTTACAATAAGACAGGACACACTAATAATTACACTAAAATCAGTATTTTATTCAATTCAAGTCAGTTTACTTGCATCAGAATCAAATAAATAATTTTGCGCTTTTAGAAATATTAGATGTAATGTTAATTATAATAATACAGGACGCACTAATAATTACATTCAATTCATGTCAACTGGTGAAAAGTTCCTTATGCAAGAACTTTGGGTCAATTACATTAAATAATTTTCTTTTCAGCTTGTGGCAACAGTAGAAAGGACAAACTCTCGCCTCCTGCTCTGGGCAACAAGCCATTAAATTAAATTAACAGAGGTTTGGGAAGAGATACAGTTGATGCAGTTGGTGTGAACATTTGCTGCTTTATTCGTTCTGTCCAGAAAAGAAAAGAAGAGATGTCAAAGACATAATTATTGTGGCAAATATAGTAAAATAACAATTGTTCAACTGAAGTGTTTTGAAAGGAGTGTTTGCTTCGCTTTGAGTCTTGTCTCACCCATGTCAGCATTCCTACATAGGCTAATTATGTACTTCTGACAGGAACTGTCATAAAATATCTTCCTAGAATAATCATAAAATGAAGACGGTTTTAACCAGACATTAATTGTTTCAGTTAACCAGATGCATTTTAGTCATGAATTAACCAAGGCTACAGAGTTGTTTTGAAGTTGTTTTCTGCTCCTCACTCAAGTTTTCCAAAGCAACTAAACACAGAATGGATTTTTAAAGTAGTAGTGGGAAAGTAGTGGGAAAAAAAGGAAAAGATTATCCTTTTTTGGGTCATTGGCTTTTTTATGCTGCTTCCTGATGAGTCTCCTCTTTGTGCAGCAAGTTTAATACATCTAGTGTTATTTGCGGCAGACCCTCCTGATAAAAATCAGCCCCAGTGTTTTAGTTCCACTTTTTTATAAATTCAAGCATTTGACAGTGTAAATTAGCTGTTCCACCTTGATCTGCATAACGTGAAAGTCAACTGTAGCTACTTTGTTTTGGGAATGATGTCAGCAAAGCAAGTCTCTTTTTGTATACTCGGATAAAAATGTACAAATTATTGAGAAACCTCCCACATCACCCCTCCTCTTTTCATTTCCTGTGATTTTTTTTTCTTCCCCTTCAAGTTGCAAGTAAAGGTTACAGTGACACTAAAGGAATAAACTTCCTGTCTGTTTGGGGGGCTTATTTTCCCCTCTTTCACTCTTTTATGTTTATATCTGATTTCATTTGCTATTCATGTAGCTTAATTCAAGAGGCACAGTAGTTTGCTTGTTCATCATAAACTTTCAGAGCAATTGGGGTTTTGTACAATTACAATTTACCAAATTAGCCTTTCAAGGTCTTTGATAACATCACAGGGCATGACATTTTTGCGTGTTCGCCTTATGACTAGAATCAAGTGATTAGCATCATACAAAGCAGCACAAAATCCGGTTTCACGCTCTTCCCAGCTGTAAAAATGACTTTATCCAGGGTTGCCACCTCATCTCCTGTTATACAAGTTACACTGAACTTAAGTTACACATTTATGAGAGCAAACTAGACTTTCTTTACCAAATTCACGCCAGATATAATGTGAATTTTTCTCATTTCAATCATGCCGCAGGATTAATGTTTTGCTTTATTTTATGAATAAATAATTTATTCCATTAACTAATGCAATTAAAAAAGGTGATTTAAAATGCTTTTAAATACATTTTATTTCTACAGGAGTTAAAATATACATATGTTATTACAATTAGGTGTTCTAAAAATGTATGACTTGTCATTTAAACAAATGTGCCCGATGTGGAATTTAATTTTAAAATTGCATATGATATTAAATGAGTCATTATCATCAGTTATAATTAAACAACAACAAAAAAAGATTTGTATAGGAGAAAATCAGATTAATTTTGATTGCTTATACTTTGATAATTACTGGTATCAATGTATACCAAGGTGTTCTAAACTTTTGTTCCTATGACTTTGCTAGGCAGTTAGCTGAAAAAAGCCTATTGCTTTTTACTATGAAATACCAGAAAGACAAAATTTGGTTGGATGCATGGCCCAAATAAAAATCAACCAGGCTTGTAATACTTCCATTGTTTCCCTTGATAAAGCAGAACAACAGGAAAGGATAATCTGCACTATAAGCACTTGCTGTAAAATCAAAACTAAGCTATTAGTAATACTGTTTTGTGTGATTCTGTAGTTTTATTTATGCATTAAAATAAAACAAAAACATTCTGATATTTCTAATTATTATTGTTTAAAATTTTAGTGGCAAGAGGAATAATTGTTATATTTTAAATAAAAACACCTTGTGATAAACATTTTTTATACATTTTTTATGGTACTGTGGTACTTTTACTCAGGGTTATCATACACAACATAGTTCTTAACTAGGTTTTGTGATTTGGTTGTAATTTGTCTGTTGCTTGGTCAAGTTGACGTTGCAGACTGATTTGTCTGGTTAAATTAAAATAGTCTATTTTAAGTCTTCTTTTTTGCAGTTTCAGTGATGGGGACAAGGGTGTTAGAAAATGGATGGATGGGTGGTTTTATGTTGAAGTTACAGACTTGTTTTAACTTGAACTGAAATGCTGAGCGATGATGTTTGCTTTGGCCATGTCAGCCGCATTGGTCTGCTCGGGTCTTTCATGTGTCCAGGTTTCAAGGCCAGGGCAATGTCTGATTTTAAGGCTGCAAGGAGGGGTAGGTTGTCACACGCAGCCTTGGTCGCCTCGTCTGCTCTTTGATGAATGGCCTTTCGGCTCTGAGTAATTATCCCTGCACAGGCTGGAGGCTGGCAACTGTGTGAACAACTTTTGTCTCGCATGTAGGCGTGCAAACCAAAAAATCAGCAATATTTGTATCGTCGTTTGATTGCCATCAGAATTCATTTTGTTTAAAAGGTGTTGAAGATTATTCTAGTAAAACTCTTCTGTGTTTTTCTTGTTGTCTGTTCTTATAAACTGTTTTTCACTTTTTCTGAGTTTCCTTTTAAAATCATCTTTAGAACAATCCTCGTATCTGTGAATTTAAGAGAACCTATGAAAAGCTGATTAACAATTAATTAATGATCCTCAAATCATTAATTAATTACTTTGTCAATTTAGGTCCAATAGTATATTTAGCATTTACAATGTGACTGGAGAATATAAACCATCTTTTACCCAGTTCTTGGTTAAAAGATGGTTTAACCTAACAGTTAAAAGACACAATCCATAAATTAAATAATAATAAATATAAACGATAATAAATTCCATTTAATAAAACCCCAT
This sequence comes from Alfaro cultratus, assembly GCA_903066825.1. Lineage (NCBI taxonomy): Eukaryota > Metazoa > Chordata > Actinopteri > Cyprinodontiformes > Poeciliidae > Alfaro > Alfaro cultratus. Next base: position 10,463 of record CAEFZX010002894.1, on the reverse strand, counting down.
TAAATGGAAATTAATGAACTTTATTTTATTTCAGTGAAATAAACAAATAAAATGTGACAAATAAAATATAACTTGACTTAATTTTGGGGGCGGGGGTTTCTGACTGAATAATTTCCTGATTCCTGAGTGTCATTGGACCTGGAGGTCTTGCTGATTTACTGCACAGGAAACCAGTTTCAGATCAATCACATTCAAGTATAACTATTTTCCCCCACTCTCTGACTTTAGTGGGGAATAACGAAATCATCTGAGGTAAAAACACCACAGTTTTCTGAGACTCCTGAGTCAAATGAAATGCTCTTTGCCTCTGCAGAGCTGAATGACAGCTGAGGAGGGAATTCAGTCGTTTGTGTTTTGAGAATTGATTCATCTACAAGTTACAGTATAGTAGCATCTGGAGTTGGAATCTGTTTTATAGTGTTGAGGATGATTCAGTGTTGGAATTGGTAGGTCAGACATAAAAACCAACTGGAAATCAGGATCTGTCAGGAAAAGCCTTATTTGTTCATATCTGTTTTATTTTGTTTTCAAAGCCTGCTGCTCAAGTTAGGATCTGATTTGTAGCTTCAGGTTCACCACTAAAACTAATCTGCTAAATAATACACTTACCTAATTTTGATCCTATTTTAGGACCACTTAGGATAGACTTTTGCTGGACTTGTGCAGTACTTATTAGATGAAACGTAGAAGATGTTTTACACTACAGTACATGTCATTTGACAAAAAGACCCAATAAAACCAAATTCAATTCTATTTTTTTTGTTTTAAAATCTGATCTCATTCTCATAATTTCAATCTTGTTCAGTTTGATTTATACCTTATATTTTTGCAAGTGTACTTTTTCCTGTTCTTCAGTCTGGCTTTACATCTTAGTCTTGTCTATAATACTAAAATATAGAAGAAAAGTATCTCGGGATCCTCTGAATTCAACCTTTCCTCACTTCTGTGGATTTTATTACGAAGCAAATTTCTTCAAATGCCAGCAGTATGATTCTTCCACAACTCGTGGCTTATATTGTGATGCATCAATTCATAATTCATAGAATCTTTCTTCTTCCCTTCTTTCTTTCAGTGCCTCCACATATGAATATGTGTATGTCTGGTAACAAAGATCAGTGCAGAAGGGTGGGGGATCGTAATGGATGTATCTATAATGCATCACGAGCATATTCTCGTTTTTCATGATTCAGTAAAGGCCCCTGAGCTTAGGACCACCTCAAGTCCTGACTCTGCATCTTTAAATCTTACCTTAGCCTTCTGGATGTGGAAGAATATTAAACATGTGCTAAGAGTCAGGTTTATCTTCTGGCTGCATTCCGTTGTGCTTCCTGACTCGTAAAAAGTCAATTTCAGGTTTCTAATTCCAGTGAGAATCACCACGATCTCTGCTTATTTAAGCTGCTTTTAGTTTCTGAAGCTTAAACATTTATATGAAGTGGCTTTTGTTGTGATGATGCTGGGTTTAAAACCTCAGGCTCAACTGCATTCCAGTCATTAACATTTTCTAATCACTTTAACCTTGTTCATAATGTTATTCAGTTAAACAATTTAGAGCTTCATCTTGTTGCACTTCAACTGCAACTAAGCTTTTTGTTTTGTGACCCTGATGTGACACTTTTCCAGCATTTGATAACTTGTAGTTCAGAACTTCATCCTTCTAACAGAGAAAGATAAAGATCAAAATGCGCTAGGGAGTCTGATTTGATAACAATCAGAAAACTTTGTGCCACTGGCTTTCAGCTGAAAACAATCACGTCTTTGTATTATTTTTGTATGTAGATCTATGTTCACTTCCCAAGCGAGCAAACAGTGCGTGGTCCATTGGTTTACAGTGGTCGTTGTAGAGGGACCAGTTTATGAATGAGAAGAATATTCTTCGTCTTGTAATGGGAGCGATGCCAGCCCAGATTTTAGTCTGGAGCCAGGACAGTAACACAGTGTCAGATCATGAAACGGCTTTTATTCTCGCCTTACCAGCATGCAAAATGTGTAATTAGGTCTGCAGGACTTCAGAAAAATATTTAATTGCAATATTTTGCTGAAACACTTTCAGGCTAATCAGCTGCTCCTAGATGCAAAAACAACTCGAAGAAGCAATAATGTCACAAGATTATTATTATTATTATTATTATTATTATTATTATTATTATTATTATTATTTAATTATTTCTACAATGTTTTCAGTTTTAGTAAATGGTGCATGCTGCTGGAATGGTAGCAGTCCTTAGTGCTATGCTGCTCGATCAAGAGATAAAAAAAAATCTACAAATGATCACCGGCAAAATAAAGCAGAGATGATGTTGAAAGAGAGCCAGAAAGAAATGAGTAAGCAACATAATAGTCATTTATAATAAGTGTCTGACTTAGATTGGTGTCAGTGTGACCAGACTCCTTGTTCGACGTTTATACATGTTGGCTAATCCAAGTTAGAAATATCAAGGGTGGAGTGACAATTAATTGCTGAGGTCAGAATCTTTGCAGTGTACTTGGTATCCTTCTATCATACGTGAAACTGTTCAGCTATAATTTCCCAAAAGCTGTTTATTGGTCTGTTTAATGTTCAGTCTGGTCAGTAGATTCTCAACGTTCTTGACTTTACAGGTTAGGTTTCTCCATCCATATCACCGTTCCATTGGTGTCCTTTGAACAAATTGTCCCTCGCTTTGTCTTTACATAGTCATATGACCTGCTGCTGTCTCTACCTTTCATATGCATAATTTTCCTTAACTCACCTCTGAATTTAGGTTGAGCGTTGTAGGAAAGAGGACGTCTTTCATTTTTTCTTCTTCTTAAGCTGGAGAATACGGTGTAACGCTTTGACGTCTTAGTGCATCTTGGAGGTATAATCACATAAAACAGTGCATTTATTCTTTAAAAATTGTAATGGCTTAATTTTTCACTCTTACAGCAGCTGCCTAATTTTCTTTTCCATTATTCCCTTAAATTAATTCTATTAAACTTCCCATTACTGACCAATTGTTGTAGATGCTAATTACCAAAGAAAAGTTGCATTTTAACAAAGAATTGTCTTCAAATCTACTGTCTCCATAAACTGCACTGATTTATCTCTGGAAGTCACCATAAACTTACAAGCGATAATGATCTGACTTAATTTCATTGTGAATTTATGAAAATATATTTACTAAAAATGATTGATAACCAAGGAGGCTGGAAAAGACGGCATATTAACATAAAAAATGGATACGAACCCAGGGAATAGTTCATTTGGTTGAATTTTGTATGCATAGTATGAATTACTAAGTTCAATAACTACTGTCAGATATTAATGCTAAATTTTGTTTTGCATACCCTGTAATAGTTCTTGTAAGAAGCATTTGAAGCATTCTGGTAGAGTAAGTTCACTGCATTGAAACCATAGAGAAGTTTGGAAAACTTGCATGTTATTAGCACTGAATAATAAGTTTGATAAATAATCCATCAATGTAACTAAAACTAGAATACATTTGAGAGAGCCAACAGAAGGCAAAATACAAGGGATTTGTATTTTCTAATTCTTAAAATTGAAAACAAATATTGAGAAACACGTGGCTTGTTCCCTTTAGGAGACAGGAATTGTCATAAAGCAACCATCCATAGTCTGGTGTCACATTCACTCAGTATATATGTAGTGAAAGTGAAATTGGTCTTATGATCCCTCTGCTTTTGCAGCAGCTGTCACCACGCTGTCCAGACTTGGTCTTTGCCTAAGGCGTTGCAGCCATCTGTCGGATGAGACCGACTCTTTCCGTCCTAGCCTTTCAGTCGGACCAATGTGGACGCGCAAGCTGCTGCCGTTTCCTCCCCACACGGGCTCCGAGAATAGGAAGTGGCACATGTGTCTCAAATCCAGGATGGCACATTTCTCAACATGTAGCCAAGAAGAGCAGGAGGCACGCGGCCACTCAGTGATGGTGTGTAGGTGGCTGATGATAGTGAGAGGAAGCATCTGAGAAATGATGGAAGATTAATTTGATTACCAAATAGACAGTGAAGTCACACGCAAACAAGGACGAGGATGGCTGTGATCTCGCATAAAAGACATCAGTGTTCATTCAATAATAAATGGATCAAGCTTTTTCTGATGCAGATTTCCAGTCTAAGCTGCCAATTCAGACTTTGACAAAATCAGTTTTTTTTTTTAGGACAATAGTTCAGAAAGCAGAGAAAAAAGTATTGCAGGACATCAGTGCATCAAAAGGGACCTCCCTAAGCTTTATGTGGCTTGTATTCAAATCAGAAAAGTGTGTTCTTCTTTGGGGCATGTTTATGGCTGTAAATTGCAATGATTCATAATGATGATGCATGTAAGTTAAAAAGTCTGGTATGGAGGTGACCAGATTTTCTAATCCCAACCATTTTCATACTTAAGATGCTTAACATTGATGTGATCTTTAGTCTCTTAAAAATATGGTTAAATTATTCAGAAATTCACTTCCAGGCAGAAAATCAGAGCCACTTCTTGCAGTGTTCGAAGTGCATCATGTGAGATATCGTTCAAAATATACTTAATTTTCTCAAAGATTATATCCGTAGAAGAAATCTAATTGGTACCAAATAAGCATTTAATATTCTCTCTGTGGTTGAAAGGAGTCAAGGATAAAATATTTTGACAAGTCTGAGCTTATTGTCAGTGTTGAGCTCTTGAGAGTTTAATTGCTCCACTGTCTTTGTAACTGGAAAAATCCATTCTTCACCTGAGCACACCTGCACACCTTTCTAGAAGCCATACTTGCAAAAAAACTCTCTGTAGGCTTATATAGCAGTCATAAGTAATGCTTCTGAGACAATTTGTCTTCAAGTTGAGAGCTGCATTGTGTTAAAATGTTCCTGGGTTGCAGAAGGTTGGAACCCAATTGTTTAGCAGCTCTAATTTTTAATCAATCTTCTTGTCTGTCATGCTCAGATGCTGTGAAGTAATTACTCTGTGTTGGAACTAATTATGTTTGTAAATCCACAATGTAGGAACACTTTTTTAATTGACTTATTAAAGGATATCACTTTAGCACCAACTTACACCTGTATCTTGTTGAAAAAGCAATAAATAGCATGTCCCATCTATTGCGAAATATTACAAAAAAGTGATGATGGGCATTTTGAATTTTGACACAAATCTTGAGTTTCTCGTTGAATTTAACATTCATTAAATTCCATTATAGATTGATGGATGAATAAAGGAAATAACATTGTGCTATTTTCCTTTTTTTTTTTTTAGTCATTAACATTGTCAGTAAAAACATTTTGACGTCATATGGCAAACAAAATTTAAAAGCTGGCCTTCATGAAAATATCATCTAATGTTTGTCCAGCTTAACAGAGTGGGATTTTTTTTTATAGCTGAAGTTACACACCCAGGTTGTACACCAGAAAAATAGAGACAGTTTTTTTGTTGTTGTTTTTGACCCTCTCCAGAACAATGTCTTTAAGTCCAGCTGGTCGTACCAGTGGCCTCAGTGCGAAGTTGCGAACATCCAAACAAAAAAGGAATTGGTCCTAACTTCTATATCCTGATGCTGTGGTGCATAACTAAGTTAGAGCCCTAAGCAGTAATGGTAGTGCTGGTAAAAACCTCTCACCCACCATCCATTACAACGTTTGGTTACAATGGCAACAATGAGTACAGACTGACCAAGGAGTCAAATTGGTAATCAAGAAATTGTAATTAAGCCAACACCCATTTCCATATCTTCTAATCAGCTGTTGGATTTAATTCATTTTGTCATTTTCCCTAAAGCATTTTCTGTTGCCAGTCCGTATAAAGATCTTGGCTGGGGCTTATTAAGACAGTTGTCATGCTGGGTGAAAGCTGGCGGAGCAGTGTGAATAACTACTGAGCTCGAGCGCTGATTGGAGTAGTCCAAACCCAAACATCAACAGCAGGTTTGTGTTCTCAGCTAGCAGAGACCTACACTGCTGCCTTTGTGCCTTGCTCTCAGTCCCACCAGAACAGGCTGTGCTTGCTCCTAACACAGGCATATCCCTCCACACACACACACACACACACATGCACACATAGTAAAAAGCCTTAACACCACTGGGGGAAGGTCTTTCAAAAATTTACATTTCAGGCCTTAGGAAGTTCTGGCTTTATGATAAGGAACTGCATAAAGAGAAATAAGTGGATTGTTATAAGAAGTTCCTTCTGAATCTTGACACATGAGCAGCCCTCATTCTTTTTTCATTTATGTTCCAACTTGTCTGTTTCATCTCATTTCACGAGCAGAGCTCGACATGCTGCAGGCGTATTAGGAATTCCTATAGAAAAAGCTTTCCTGGCACACTTAAACCTTCTGCTGTTCTTTGCCACTGGCCTGTATAAATCAGTGGGTGACGCATCTTCAGCATCTCTTCTAAGATCCTTTCTCTGCAGAAAGCAAGAGATTCAAATATTCAAGAGGACTGGGTCTTGGTGTTCTGTTTTTCTATTATTATTCTGTTGGCACGAGCTGGGATGATTCTCACATCATGATAACCTTGTGTAAAAAAACTAAATTCACAGTATTATGGTAGTAGCACGAAGATTGGCTACAAAAATGCATATTATGATGTAACTGTTCTATTGGCGGCATAAAAATAGGATATTAAACATGCCAAAGCTTTAGTTTGGTGTACAAATTCCAATGTGCTGCTTTTCTTTTCTTTTCTTTTCTTTTTTTTTTTACTCTTTTTAAAGCTATGTAAAAGTATTTATTGTCAGAAGTTAAAGAGCTATGATCAGTTTTTGGAAAAACTTGGACTTCTGTGGAATTGCAACTTAAAATGATTGAAATGTGCAGTGACACACTAGAGTTTGCTCATTTTTGAGCAAACTGCCAGTGGTGTAACTATTTACACCGCTGGCAGATTTTGCTTTAAGCAGCTGGTCAGAAATTATATGAAGGGTTTGTTTCTTATGATGCCAATAAACTTTACATTAAAGTGTAAAATAATAAATAATTTGACGTTACAATGCCCCCTTTTTAAGAAACTGTTAATTTTTTTTGTTTTTTAATAATCGTTTCACATTTATTGTATAATATCCTTTGAGAAACAAACTTAGTTGAATAAAATTACATTAGCAGTCTTGAAACTGCAACATTTTAAAATGTTGTTATATCTTATTATCAGTAAGCAGTCTGTGCTTATGCTGTATTTCTAGGCTAGTTAACAGTGCATTTCCAGATCATTAGCCAATGGCACCGAAAGGTGAGTTTGTCCTGGACTCATTCGTGTGTTTCTGGGTTGTGTTGTGGTTTTTGTGACTTTTCATTTTCCCCATGGCAATACAAGTTCAACTAGCTCAATTGTTTGCATGTATTATTGTATAACTTCCACATTGAAACACTAGCAAGCAGCAAGAAGCATGCATCTGGACTGTAGGGAGGTTGTCGAAGTAATGAAACTCTAATACATCATTTGCTTTTGTGTGACCTTTTAAAAAGTGACTTATTGCACTTATGCAGCCACTGATGGAGCAGCACATGCTTTCTCAGCACTTTGTTTGGGGCGCACCAGTCCAAGATGCAGACTGAGTATTTCATCCCTTTTCCTGGTTATATGTTATTGCTGGTTCAATGATACTAATTACTTTACATCCTCTTACTCCACCAAGCCTTTATCACAGTAATCCTTTCTCCACCAACTGTTGGAGCAGAGGCCATGCACTTTAAAACAGATTTTTTGTGCTGCAGGATGCTAGAAATACCAACATATGACATAACATTCATATTAGGGTGGTAGTACTAATTTAAAACAGCATGATCCCCAGATTTTAATTTGATCATTCTGAATAAGACTGTATTCAGAGTAAGATAATCAGAAAAATGCTGCCAGCATGACACCGTCTTCATCAGCAAAAGCTCTTAATGAGGGTAATTTAGTTTTTTGTCTCCCTCCAAATGCGCATGCAGGTAAAAGCTGAAGCATCACAATAAAACAATGACTGTCTTATGTTTGCTGTGCTGCTTGGCATTCATTCCTTTACAGCGGTTTTTTCCTCCTGTACAGCAGGAGGAAAAACAGATTTCCCCTGGGATAATGTTGATTAAATGTCATTACCCAGCAGCTCAAAGCAGCTGATTTCTCTGCTATCAAGAAAGGTGGATGTATTCATTTCTGTTCCTATAAAGCACATGAAACAAAATCAGAATCCCCATGACACCTGTACATTTAAATGAGTGATTCTCCCCATCAGCTCTGTAGTAGTTACATAAAAACCCCAGCAGAAACTCTGGAGCATCTATAGCTGATGCCTGCCTGCAGCTGGACTCCTGACCCTGGTTTGTCTGAGTCGTCTCTCCCAGTCACAACGTCAACCCATCAATAAATGAACCTGAAATGTGCTTGCTTGTAGATCTATTCCTCTGCAGAGCAACTGATCTTCATTTAGCTCGTCTATATCTGTCTCGAAATGTCAAGGACAAGCATGTGTTTCAGCTTGTACCACTGAAATTATTGTGGAGCTTTCACTGGCATTCCTCTACTGTGACTTATTTTTTTTAATTTTATTTTTATTTTTTCCCATGTTCCCCTATGAGTCAGAAACAGCCACAACTGTCCTACATGTTGCCCTGTTGCTAAGCAGAGGCATTTGTTTTGCACAAAACTCCAGTTTTCCTTTATGTGCTGTTTGGACAAGTTGTGATTTTCCTTGTTTTTGTCAAAGACTGCTGTGTTAAAGTCTTTAATACATCTTAGTTTTACCTTTAACTTATTTTTTTTTAGCTAATTTGGGTGTTTGCTTAAAATTTTTAGTGATCAGTTTCAGTTTATAATTGTGAAATGTTTTCTGAAGTAGGCTCAGTCTAATACTTGGGTTGCTATTTTGGCTGCTTATGAATATGGTCTGATATCACCAGAGTTTATTTGACCAGAGACCATAGAAAGAGTGGAGCAGAGATGGTGAGTAAAGTCCCATGTCTGAATTTGAGCTTTACTTCATATTCATGTTTAAAGCCTCGAGATGAGTCTCAGAGCTAATCTGTAAGTTGACCTTGTAACATTAACATATGTTAATCTATTTCTTCATATTTCTGACTGCATAAATAATGAGCTTTATCAAATTTCAAAGTAATAATGCTGCAGGAATGTAGAAAATCTTGTGATGAAAATAATACATTAGCAAAAAATTGCAATGACAATTCAGGTGCCATATATTCTTATTTTCCTTCTTTTCTCTATATCTTATCTGTGACCTTTAGGATTTTGAGCAATGCCACTTATATCCAATGTGAGCATCTGGTGTGGTGAATGCAAGGTCACAACACTTGAAACCAAAAATTATTGCACTCCAAACAGTAATTTTCAATATGAGTATTGCACAGACTGATGTTGGGATTACATTATATTGTGTGCATTGCAAAATTAAGGGTGTATTCTGCTGTAGTTTTTCTCCTTTGCCTAAATGAGATATCGACAGTGTAGTTTTAGTCGCATTGATGTCATCAGTATTCCGCCAACAGTTCAGACTTGGGGCTGCTGTCAAGCCTCCTTCTGTAGAGAACCGTCAAAAATACATAGGTGAATCATAATGCAAAATCTGTATGTCCTGACATTTACATACCTGGAGGTTTGTTGTTTTAGAAGATCAATTAAACAGGAGAGCCTTTTATTTGTTAAGTAAAACAAACAATTCATTAATGGTAATCAGATTACCTCTGTCTAAACAGGTTCTGAGTTCTAGGCTCCAAAACCCAGACCTACTCTTGTCACCGGGCTAAAAAGTCCAATTACTATTGTTTTGTGACATGATACAGACATTTTGATATTTTCTGTGTCACAACATATGTATAACAGGCAGCTAGGGCTGCACAATGTTAGAGCATGATACTATGTCGATATTACTGTTAAATCATGTGATGGTGATGTAAGAGTGGAAAGAAATCCCCATTTTTCTTGGCCCTCTTTATTCATCTGGTCATGGTGACGCTTTAGACACTTTCTACCATCTTCAGCATCTATTGCACTGTCATCTGTCTGCTACAGCAAAGCTCCAATTAGCTACAAATAGCATTGGCATGCGAAGTGTACATTTCTGACTCTTGGAATGTGATCCCCAACAAATACTGCATTCTAAACAGTCTTTGTTATTTTTGCAGTATATTGTCCCCTAATACACATTTTCACTTAGATTTGTTTTTTTTAGTTTATACAAGGTTCTGCAAAGTTCTTTCTTTTTCATCATAATATGCCCTCTAGCCACGCTGAACCTTAAAATTTCTGTTTGTAAATTACATCTGTAAAACTTGATTGCTTCCCTTGAATGACATGAAAGTGAAAGTCCACCCAGCTGCTCAAATACATACTTAAAATGTAACAGCTTACCAGGTTTAAGGTCTAAAGGTCTAAACAGGTTCTGAGTTCATCATATTTTTACAGACAATGGCTGATTAATAGCAGGGATGTTCCATTATTCTCATTTGTAAATTTCTTAGACATGTTTGAACGTTATAACTATGAGAGTACATAAAAAAGAAATAAAGGAATAT